>APFE031246399.1:0-12149 GCA_000404065.3 Pinus taeda | reverse complement strand
AGCTGGTTTATTTCTATTTCGGGTTGTAAGCATATTTCAGTATTTTCCATTAATGAAATGAAGTATTATTTCCGCTGCATCTTTGTGTATATGGTTATCTCTGTATTTTATTGCGTTCCTGTTTAAATCTGGATCATTGTATAACCATGTGGAAGTATAGGCCCACTGTTCATAGGAGGAGGTTGATATGGAAATCTTCCTTCACAAGGAAAGCCTTCAGGGGGGATGTCGTATTCAAAATCATTATCAACTAGGAGTGTGAGTAGCGGAGACTTCTGAAGGACCTCGAGGAGAGGTTGGAATCTCACCTTCTGAAGCCATAGGTGGAAATAGTTGGTGAGGAGGAATCTCAGATGGATGAGGAGATAACTCTAAAGGAACAAATGGTCGATTATGTGGACTATAAGGGTGTTGAGGAGATAATATAAAAAATGGATAAAAAAGAGGATTCAGAGGGTATAAGACAAACCTTTATGGACTCTTACAGGTTTCTAGATCAGACTCTTGAGACGACAATGAGTCTCGAGGCGGAGGATGAGAAACAAGGGGTTGGATACTTGGGACAATTCCATGTTCAAAGCCTTGAGCTTCAAGTGACTGTGAAAGTTCAGGGTGAAATCCTTGTGAAGACCCTTCAGTATTAGACGATGAATGGGAACTTTGAGGTGAACTTAATGGTTCATCCACGATGAATTTCTCTTAAAAGCAGAAGGAGAAGAGATGATTTCATTGAGGGCTGATTAAAATTAAAATTTACAAGGATTTACTCAATGTGATGCCAAGAAGCAACTACATGGATTCGACATATTATCGTTGGCAATTAATTTTATGACACGAAACAAAAAATAAATAAAAAAGGGTAATGCTAGGCAAGATGGTTTACCAAGTAACCATGAACCGTTGTATACACCTTAGCTGAAACCAAGGACTTGATGTACGGTGAACGATCTCCCCGAATGTTGTGTTGGGTGTATCACGTTTAGAGACAGTTGAATCAGTTACATGTGGTTAAAGGATAACAACCTAGTGGAGTCTCCCAATATATACTCGACGGTACGAGGAGCACAAGTTCGTGTTAGTGATGTCTAATGCATAACCATTCAATGAGAGTGTCCCTATATACTTTTCATACTAAAGTTCCTCGTATATACCTAAAAGTATTGGAGAACCTTCGATATACTTCTTTACTAGGACAAGATTTCACCTCCAGGATACAATGCAAGAATTTAACGAAAACTGTTATGTTTAAAGACATCAGAACGTGTCTCTAGCCTAGACCTCTAGATATTTGTGTTAGGTTACAAATTCTCCTTAGGTTAATTGAGGTAAATTTTAAGTTTATCTTGAATTATGTTTCAATTTTATGGCTCAACGATGTCACCTGAATTCCTATAATGCAACTAAATGAGAAAAATGAAATCTTTTCATTTGATGAAGGCTAAAATAATGAGGGAAGAGAGACAACCAAGTAATGCATCAAAACATAACTCCCTAGCTCTTCAAATGCAAGATGTAAAAATGAAAACTACTCTTTCACTTTCACTAACAAATGCAATGCAAAAAATGCAATCCTATGAGAAACAAAAATCACTTTTCTTTCACTAAGATGCACTAATATTTTTTTGTTCTTTTCCTTTCACTTTGATTCAAAAATGAAAAATAATGCACAAACAAAGGGAAAAATGCAATCCAAAATAGCTAAAATGAAAATTTCATTCACTTTTAGTTTCGAACACAAATCGTTTCAAAAATACTTAAATGAAGAAGTCCTTTCACTTTTCTTTTTGGAACAATTCAATCAAAACAAGCATTCACTTTCAGTTCTACCAAAGCAAACAAATGTAATCTATATTTGACAATGGAGCAAAATAAATTTTCAAAGAACCAATATAACTCAATAATAATGAAAATAACTTCAAAAACATGAACTGAAAGCAACTTGAAAATGGTGTCCTGACTGCAACAAAACTCCTAAATGGAAGCAATTAATCTGACAGAGACAAGCCAAGTGAAGAGTGAATGGTGCACCTAGACCTAGAAACCTTAGAAGGGAATCAAGCCTCAACACACATTAACAAAAGCCAAGATACAATTTCAATCGCACAAGGATGACAATCAAGCCAAACACACTGTAATTACATTGAAAAACCACTCACAGAGGTTGAAAACCACTGAAAACAAGAAGGAACCCTAATTTTCTTCTATCCTCTGGGATCAACATGTCTGTTAAAGGAAAAAGGGCGATGAAAGGTAGAGCAATGCAGCTATAAATTTAAATTAAGCACTGGTAGCGCTTCTTTCAAAGCAGAAAATGCGCTTGGCGAGGAGAATAAGGAAAAAATAAAAAATCTTGAAAATAAGAGTAGGCTCAACACTCTCAAGCAAAAACCAGTGATTGCATAAATTTACAGTGATGCATACAAGACAAGAAATCGACGGTTGGTCAAAATCATCATAGAATCTAATCGAAGGAATGGATGGAAAGGTTATAGTGTCCCTAGCAGAGTCACCATTTTTTGTCTAGGTAAATCCTCTCTGCGGACAGAGACAATCCCACTAGCCCAATGAGTGGGACTAGCAACCAATGTGACAATCTACAAGACACTTTCCTAAATTACAATCGAAATGAGACCTACAATGTGCTGATGCTATGAGGTACTCCCTTGTTGAAGATCTTATTTGCTTGCTCCTCAAGCTCATCTCTATTGCTCATAACATTTGAATATCTACACAAGAGGCCAAAAACACAACAAAGCATACAAATGCAACTGGCATAATCGAATGTAATCCACTTAACAGATCAAGGAGCATTAAGATAAATGATGCATTAATACAAGCATTTATGGAAAGTGAACCAACAAATGTATATATTAATAGATAAAAGAGGAATCATACAACCAAAGCCTTGATGTCAATAAGCCCTCCTTGAGTGAATGCCCAAGTTCAAGCTCAAGCTCTCCAAGCACTCCTTCTCCAAGTTAAATGAGTAGCATGTAGGCACTATCTCAGCATAAGGGTGCAAATAGTCAGAGACTAACCATTTGGGAATGGAAGAGGATGAATATATAGGCAGGGAGAGAGGGTTAGGATCTCACCAAAGATAGGGGAAGGACCTCATCTCAAGGATGAATCTCATAGGGATAAGATCAAAGAGAAATATTGGGAGAATTCGACCACATCCACAATGAAAAACCTCCAACTCGTCGTTTTGGAAGCCTCTAGATCACGAAGCTTCTTGTCCTCTTTGGGAAAACTTGCTTTTTAGGGATCAACGCAAGTATCCAAGTAAAAATTGCAATGGCAACACGAGTCTAGTATGGTACAACCCACCATCAACACGAGTAGGTAGTGTTGCAGTCGCGCTGACCCAAAAAATAGGGTTTTGAGATCATTTCCTTAGTGATCCATGTTATCTTTTGTTTATAGATGCATTAAAAGAATTACATATACAGTTTGTAGCTTAACCAAAGAGAAAACTTAAATGTGCACATGTGAGAGAAAGAAGAAGAAGAGCATAAAAAAAGACAAGAATAGAAGAACTTGATAACAGAGTTCGTCCCTCTTGGACTACATCTTCGAGCCCTATTCAATCAATGGGGAGGCCTTCATTCATTAAAAATGGCATCAAAGAAGTTACATTCATCAATTACAAAAATGGGGCATTATACCTCCATGCTGAAAATGCCCGAAAATTGGAGAGCTCAGCTGGAAAAACTGAGGTGCAAAATTGATATAAAACTTGCCCAATTTTGATACTGGACCAAAATCATCCTCTTCAAAAATTCTGCTCTCCTTGCCTTGAAAAATGTGCCTGCTGACATCCTCCTCCCTGCGTTGGGTAAAAGACTGAGTTTATATAATTTTCACTAGTGGAATTCCCAAGAAGACAGTTTGGTGTAATGGTAAAACTTAGGAATTGGTTGAGGGAGGTCAAGAAGTCAAATCCTGCCCCCTCTAATTTTACCATATATTAGTTTTATGAACCAACCTTTGCCATGTTAATTTTTTTTTAATAGGCGCATTCTTCAAAACTCACCAATTTTATGGGCGCATTATGGTTTATATCATAACCAAATAACTTATGGTCCCAAAAAAAACCCCAACCGTATATAGACACATTGAAACGTTTTGTTGGGTAGTGGGCCCGGCATTTGGGCGGCCCACACCCATCCCCACACCATACGAACTTCATGTTTATACAATGGTACAACACTTGGGCGGTGAAAAAGGTGGAGCCTTGGGTGGCGGGACCACATATGTGGCCGCCTACCCAAGCTCACACACTATCAAATGGCAGATGGGTATAATGTTATATAACCCCGAAACTCGGGCCTTTAACTGTTGTCTGTTTTGATGTTATATGGCTCCATATTTTGGTTATATATTAACCTGTAACAATTGGTACAACCCATGTGATATTTCGGCGCCATTTGTGGAACCTGCGCTGTGTATAACTCCCATGCCCCGTATCTCATGCGTTCAAGCCTTTGAACGGTGGTTCCCTTGTTAAAATTTTGTGGTGTATGCCCAACGGTCATGACGGTTGGATGGCATATATATACGATGGTTCATATAGTCCACCATATGCGTTAACACCTTCCACGTGAATGGAGTTTTATAACAAAATGATTTGTTGTTTTGTTTTAATGTCATAATATATTAACTTTTTCCCATTTTGAGTTAATATATAGTTTTTTGGTTTTAATTGTTTTATATAAATATTAACTATATTAAAAAAATTTTGTTATATGGTTTTCTTAATCCAAAATGATTTTTGTTGCTTGTGCAGGTTTAGGAGGCCACTGGAGGGATGCCAAGTGTCAAGTTTCCATGTGGGTCCCATGTGCTGACTGGGATTCCATGTGGCGCACTGTGGGCCCCATTTTTCTCATGCCATACCAATCTTTGAAGAGCTCTATCTTTTCCATATGAGCTCAGATTGACGAACCATTTGCACCACTGCGATCAGGAAGACAAGCCCTCTCAACTGATGTCATCACATTCTCCTTTATGCCATTTTGAATTTCGAGCCTTATTCATCCCCTTGATGTCTCGAGATCCTCCTGGATCACTCAGGGAAGGCTCAAGGCACGTTTTCATCAGTTCTTTAGGGAGGATAAAGAATGCATATCAGAATGGGTACACTGCATAATTTCTAAGTTTTGGGCACCCCTTGGTATAACATAGGGAAGTGCAGGAGGTGTGACAAAATACTGTGTAATAGATGGACCTCCTTTTCCTTTCTTATTCTTGTGATGAGTAGCGAATGAAACGAGCTCTCCTTCTTCATGCTTTTATATCCTGCCTCTAGAAACCATCCTTGATTCTTCTTGAGTGAGCTTTCCAACAATATCATAAAACGATGGGGAAGCATTGTTATTGCTTTTAGTGGTAATGAAGGTTTCCCAAAAAGGAGGGACCCAACTAAGGGTAATAATCACCAATTCTATGCCAGTCACAATTTCCCCAACTCTCTGCAGTTGATCTCTAAGACAAGATATCCTCATAACGTAGGATTGCACAAAATATCCTTTATTAATATTCATATATTTGAGTTGATCTTTCAAGGAGATGATTTCATTGAAATTGTTAACTTCATACATGCCAACTAGCTTATCATACATGTCCCTATACTTCTTCAAATTTCCAACATAAGCAAGTAAATTATCTTGTAAACCATCAGTTATAATTTACTTTTCTTTTTACTTTTCTTGTACTTTTGTTGGAAGCAACATAATCATTCTCTGTAGGCTCAAGTACCTTTCCTTGAATCTATTCCAAAACATGAATGTTATCAACTATGATCTCCAACCTAATCTTCCAAGCGATAAAGTTATATGACTCACCCAACTTCTCATTTTCCTTGAAATGAGAGGAAAATAACTTGACTTGATTAAATAGGCTCCTTTAACTTTCCAAAGATGATTGCTTCAATTCTTGTCTCTTTTTGGGATTTTCCTTCACCTTAGCTCTAATACCACGTTAAATTTCACACTGCTCCATGTTGATTAAATTACTTTATCCCAATTCAATTCTTCAAATAGAATTTTTCAACAATAATTAATATTTCCAATCATCAACAATAATTGAAGATAGAATAGTAAATGCAACGATAAAGGAGAAAATCAATACATCAACAAGAGACACTAGATTTTTGGTCCATGACCAAGGAAAAACTGACTATGGGGAAAACCATTTGAAATCATTCTTCTATTATATTGTCATAAAATGTTTAGCAGAGAGTACAGTGAGCCAATACAAAATAGTCTAGCAAAAATAAACCCTAAAACATTCAGAAATATGTCCCCAACATCAATCTTGAGACAACTTCTGTTGTCTGTGGTCCACTATGATCAAATGTCAAATTGTAACCCTAGAGCCCAACCATTCGAAGGAAGAGGTTTGAATGTAGTTGAGAGCTTCCAACTGCATAGATGAGCCTTCATGCCCATGGTTGGAACCAAAATCTACCTATGTTAATCTTGTAGTTGGAAACCAAAACCCTAAACACACATGCGAGCTTCAGACCCTGTAATCTTGGACCTACTCGAACCAATCTTCGTGACCTAGCCTTAGACTTGTGTGAACCAATCAATGAAGAAGAGAATAAGAAGATGTTTGGTGATGTCCAAATGAGCTTGAGGTCACTTGTATTTATAGGCTTCCAAGTGTGTCCATTTTCTTGTTAGGGTTGACCTAACCTTTTGTGCACATGTGGGATTTTCCTCAAAAATACACTTTCCCTTGTCCAAATTGAGCACTTCAATAGTCAAAATTTGTCCTCTCGAAAAAAAGAATCTAGTCCTATGGTTGGAATTTGTCATTTAGCTATCAAATTAGAAGGCTATTAAAACCTTTATCCATTCCAAGTCAACGTTGGGAAGAGGTCTCAATGATTTTATCACAGGTTTACCCAAGTTCGAAGGAAAGAGTGTCATCATAGTGGTAGTTAATATACTTACCAAGTATGCACAGTTTTGTGCACTATCTCATCCTTTTAAAGCGAGTATAGTTGCTACAACATTTATGGAAATAATTCAAAAGCTACATGGAAACCCAAAGATTATTTTGAGTGAAAAAGATCCCATTTTAATTGGAAATTTTGGACAAAATTGTTTTCTTGCGTTGGTACTCAATTATCTCATAGCTCATATTATCATACTCAATTTGATGGTCAAAATGAGATAGTGAAAAAATGTTTGGAAGAATATCTTTTTTGTTTTGTATATGATAAATAAACATAATGGGTCCAGCGGTTTCCTTTGGCTAGATAGTGGTATAACACTTCTTTCCATACTGCAACAAAAATGATCCCATTTATGGAACTTTATGGATACCATCCACCACCCATCACATCGCCTGTAAGAGAAAATTCTAATGTTCAAGCAGTGGAGATCACATCAAGCATCAACAACAAGTTCTCTGTATCTTAAAGGATAATCTGACTTTGGTGTAGAATCAAATGAAATAACAGGCATATCAACATCGCAGTGAAATAAGTTTTGACATAGGTGATTGGGTATTTTACAACTACAACCATACAAACAAATGTCCCTCAAGCAAGCTAATAAGGATAATAAATTATCACCCAAGTACTGTGGTCCTTGATCTTAGACTTTTGTGTTCCATATTAATTATGAGATTGCCTTTCAGATTAATCACATCATTAAGTTATGGTTGACGTTTCAAACCATCTAATGTGGTTCATCCTCAAGACAAAGGTGAAAAAATCAATCTATCTAGAAGTTTAAATGGTAAAGATAGATTTGGTCCCAGAGTTAGTTGTAGGGAATTAGCCGTTATGAATTAGCGATTAAGAATTGAATTAACCCTTTTTATTTATTTAATTATAATATTAATATTGTAATTTTAGAGCTATATTTATATATGGAAATTAATAATAAAGTTTATAGTTTATAAATTTATAAAACAATTAAGTATTAATTAAAATAAATTCATAATAATTATATACTAATAATCATAATTTATTTATTTTAATTTGTTCATTTCATTTTTCTTTATTTTTCAATTTATTTTTTGACTTTATTTATTTATTATTATATATATTTACTTCAGGATGTATTTTAAATAATATTTTTTTCTTTATTTAATAAATTTAAAAACTCACTATGGTTGAATATTTAAGCTTTTATTATGAAATAGCCAATATCATAACATCTATTAGTTACTTAATTACATATAATTTAATATGAATAAATCAAATAAATGAATATAATATACTTAATTTATTAATTAATTAAATAAATAAATAAAAAGGGTTAATTCAATTCTTAATAACTAATTCATAATAGTTAATTCGATATAGCTAACTCTAGAACTTGATGCATATTTACTATTTAAACTTTTGGATAGATTGATTTTTTCACCTTTGTCCTGAGGATGAACCACATTAGATGGTTTGAAACATCGACTATAGCTTAATAATGTTATTAATCCGAAAGAAAATCTCATAATTACTGTGACGCTTACAAGGTGTTGCAAAAGATTGGTACTATGGCATACAAATTGGAGCTTCTTGCATCTTCCTGAGTACACCCATTTTTCCATGTTTCATGCTTAAAGAAGGTTATAAGTGAAGAGCTCCCATTTCAAACAATATTGCCAGAACTTACGAGGAATGAAAAATAATATTGGAGCTTGAAGCGGTCATGGAAACAAGAACCCGACAACTACAAAATTGATCAATTTTAAAGTATCTCATTAAATGGACAAAATTACCTGCTAAAGATTCCACATGGGAGGATGAAAATTTTATACAAAAACATCTAGAACTACTCAAGCCCCTTTTTTGAAGGAAAGGGGCATGATAGGTCCCTATAATACTAGTGTAGCCCATATTGTCATTGTTAAGCCCCATGTAGCCCCCATATTATTATTGTTGTACTCCATAGAAGACCACTATTTTACATTATTATTTTTATGTAGGCCTTGATTATATTGTGACAATTTAGACTTCTATATCTTGTAATTTTTATTATGCAAGAATTGTTCATTTATGTGATGTAAAAGGAGGTTACCCCCTTGAAGAGGCTTATTTTCAATTCATTGATCTATCTTTTGTTTTGTTTTGTAATATGGTTACATACCAGATTCCTCATGATTCGTGGATTAGAAACTATTTGTTGGAGATCACACAAAAAATATGTTCCAACAGATTCCACTACAAATGAAAAGTATATGGTTTTTGCAAAGGAAACAAGCCTGGAGATTATATGGCTTAGGGAGATACAAAATAATTTGTAGTAGAAATAAGATAATGCTATTCCACTTTTTATTAACAACACTATACAATCAAGTTGGCCAATAATATTAGATTATATGGTCAAACAAAGAACATCAACATCAAAAGTACCATATGATTTGACATCATATAGATGCTATCATCATTTATTTGATACAGATTCCATAAGTGAGCAAATTCTAGACATATTCATCAAAGAACTTGGAAGAGAAAAGTTTAGAAAGTTTAGAAAGAAGATTGAACTTACAAACACCCCTTTGGATTAAGAGGGGAATGTTACATACCTAATCGTTGGGGATATGGTATATTGTAAATATCAATTGAAGAGAAATATGGAGATTTATAGGTGAGTAGGAAGAGTCATGAGACCTCTTGTAAGATAAGACCAAATGTAATCTCTTAATGAATTTATATATGGCTCACATTAATAAAATTAATTCATTTATGTAGTTATTCAAACTTTTCCTATCACTCGTAGTCTTCTTAATATTGTCAACAACTATTGTATTCCCCTTACCCACTTCATGAATAATTATCTAGTATCAATATGATATATAATTGATTAGTCTATGGCTAACTCAATTCACCAACATAAATCCTATATGAGTTAACTATTTCTTATTCTCTATGTTTATCTTCAATTGTGCCAATAAATATAGCTATGTATTGAAAACAAAGAATACAGTGTAAGAAATCCACACTACACACAATTAGAAACATAGATTTATGCTAAAGAGACTCAACTTGGGAAAAGTCCAACTTAAAATAGCTTACTTAGATTTTTGTTATTTTCAATGAAAATTGTGGATTACAAAGGATCTACTATATATTTTACTCCCATGTTAAAACTCAATGATAATGTATGTGATACTTCTACCATGCATTAATTTACTCCATATTGATTATATTTTTGGTGTTAGCCTCAAATATTTTCATGTTTGCATTTCTCTACAATTTTGGATGATTAAATTAACTAGTGAGGACTACTTATTCCTTGGTACTAAACCATTGATCCTTTCTTTTTTGGTAGAACAAATAATTATAAATAAATTCCCAATTAGTTGTTAAACCCTTCATGATTCATTACTAGTTTATTTATCTCCCTTGTATTGAGTTTATGAGGTTTCAACTTCATATTCCTAGTTGATGCCAACATTGACATTATAGCCACATTCCTCAAAGTTTATGGGTGTACTTTCCATGAGAAAATTCATCCATTTGGATAATATTCTATCACATGCTCAATCTTGGTAATTATTTCAGTTTTGAAGATATGCTTAGTCAATTTTTTGAGTCGATTGTAGTCCAAGTTGAATGAAGAAATGATGCAGGGCTAATCACCCCACTATACCCATAGTATGCATATAGTATGCATATTCTCTTCAGACCCAGGAATTTCTATGACCACCTTGGTCAAACCTTCATAAGCTAAGGTTAAGGTCCATTTAATCTTCAATCGGAAACACTTCATTAGACTTCCCATAGTCTAACCCTTCATTAGTCTCCCTTTTGGAACTTTATAACTTAAATCTTCATTAAACTCAATAGAGTATACCTTTGGAGCTTTCAACTTGCGATATGCAACAACCTTCCCCACAGTTGATTCCTTTCACCCAGATCAACGGTTATCACACTATTGCATCAATCATTACGTGCCTCCTTTGCCTCTCGCATGCGATATACGATTACAACTAGACTTCAAATAGAATCAAACCACACCTATAATCTCTTCGGTTCCACATTTTCAATTCCTTTGTCACAACCTTTATCCACTGTCGATCTTGTCCTCAATCTGACGATTGGTATCTTTTCCCGATCACCAAACTAGCCTAGCATTTTGTGATCGCTAATCTAGATCTGATTGATCTGACGGTCCAAAATGATATCGGGTGGAACACTTATGCGAGGTTTAACGCCTTTTCGTACCCGATGGGAATTATAAATCCTCAACTTATAAAATTTCGGGTTCGCCCTTACGGTTAACGCCCGATCAACTTACGACCCGATATCCATTGGATGACGAGGCCTTTAAATCCTATGATCCAGATTGATTCCCGTCTTCCCTTTTCACCAATACGTTCATTTCTTAGTTCTATCTTATGAGTTAATCCTGGCTGCTCTTCATGAACAAATATTATTCGTTGATCTTCTAGATCCAATGGTACTATGCGTCAATACTTCACTTCTTCGCTCTTCTCTTCACTTGGGTTTTCACATCAATTCTTTAATATTCATCTGTGGTTTCACTTCCTTTAGGGTTCTAGTCCTTCGTCATTCCGCCACAACTCTCTCCTTAATTTAACTCCATTCATGCCTTTATGTTCATCCACCTTCTCTGTAACGCTAAAGGCTTTCTTTTGTATTGTCCATGTGTACAAAGCCATAACACTTCTCTAGGTTCTCTCCTTGAACCTCTAATTGACAAAAAATTCTACCCAACACTTCTCTTGTTGGAGTTGTTGTCTCTAAGACAACTCTACCCACAATCGTAACTATGGAGCTACCTCAACAACTTCTACCCAACCGCAGCTGGAAGTTTTTTTGTTACACTTCTTTGTATTCCACCTCTATTCTGCACTTGCAACATAAGTTACGCAGAAACACTCTAGCCACACACAAATTATAATTCAATTACACAATACACATTGTACAAACTATGAATCGAGTTGTTTGTATTAATAAATGAGTATTTACATAAGAGTCGTCTCTGACCTGATTTTTTGGTCTGTGGCCTTTCTTCTCCTGCCTGTAGGCTTACAATTTGACTCTTTGACTCACTAGCTACTCTCTAGCTATTTCTCTAACTACTGACTAACTTGTTCTCGCCTTTTAGTCTTACCTTTATACAAAAAGGTTCTATTGAACTAATTCTAGTTCAGATCCTTAA
>APFE031246390.1:4254-21361 GCA_000404065.3 Pinus taeda | reverse complement strand
ATAAAAAAGACTTGTTGTATTACCATACTGAGTTTGGTAACCTGAAAAGAGAAAATGGGGAATCTTTGCCTGATTTTAATAAGAGATTTAATAGAATGTATAGTAAAATACCAGCCGAGGTAAAGCCAACTCCCACTTCAGCCAAACTCACTTATGCCAATGCTTTTGACTTTGATTTCTTCTTGTTATTGAGAGAAAGAAGATGTGCTACTCTAGCAGACATGCATGATGCAGCCCTAGAAGTAGAATCTAATATTATGGCTGCAGAGAAACTTCAAAGTCATGTTGACAGAAGAAGGAAGAGAGGTGAGGCTTCTTCTTCCTCTGCCTCATCCTCATAGCCTAAATTAGATAAAATGACTAGAATGATAGAGTCATTGGTTGCTGAGATATCTAAGCTGAAGATGAGAAGAACTCAGGAAAAACAACGCAGCAGAACACATTTGCTCCAAGAAATTCAAACCCATACAGAAGAGCAAATGAACAGTTACAAATAATACAAAGGGGTAAAGAACCAAATGAAGAACACAAAGTTAAAGCTCCTTTTCAAAATGTAGTCATGGAGGAGGAACAGAATGAAGATGAGGATGAAATACACTACATGGAAGATAAAGGCAATGCTGCCTTCTTGACGTTGACTGAATATGAAGACTCTTTGCTGCATGAACAAGATAGTCAAAGGTGGGACAGAGAGGCTGTTCTATAGACCGGCGAGCAGCAAAGGTATAACCTGAGGTCTCAAGCAAATAATGTCAAGGAAAATCCTGCCCAAAGAGCTACTGTCCAAACAGAGTCACAAAATACCAGACAAAGAAGACCAGCAGTAGATCTAGTTATCCTCAAAGCACCAGTTCAGGAGGTAAGAGGTCCTGAGAAGTCCCCTTCCCCTTTCAGTCTTGAAGCAGAAGTCCAGAAGTTGAAAATATCTATGCCTCTGTTAGAACTTGTAAAGAGCGAAGTGTTTAGAAAGCCTATCCTTGAAGCTATTGAACTGAAAGCCACACAAACCTCCACTGACTCTGTCAATTTGCAAGATGATAGGCCTGCAGTTGTGCGTAGCCCTATGATCGAGCCTGCTGATGATAACTCTCCATCTTTTTATGTCTCCTTGACCATACATGATAAAGTCCTTCACAATTGCCTACTAGATACTGGGGCCAGCCATAATCTGATGCCAAAAGCTGTCATGGAAGAGTTAGGCCTTGATATCACTAGACCGTACCATGATTTATTTTCTTTTGATTCAAGGAAAGTGAGATGCCTAGGATTGATCAAAGACCTAGCCTTTACCCTAACTCAGCTACCTATGAAGAGCATGGTGATGGAAATTGTGGTAGCAGATGTCCCTCCTAAGTTTGGCATGCTGTTGTCGAGAGGATGGATTAAGAGACTAGGTGGGACATTATAGAATGATTTATCTTATGCCACTATCCCAGTCTTTGGAGGAGAAAGCAGGATATTATATAGAGAAGCACAACTGGCATACATCATCAGTGATGAGAAGAACCCGTCCAATCATCCCATTTATGCTGTGGAAACTGATTTTGGAGCATGTATACTCCAAATAGAAGAATCTCAGAAGGCCTCAATGCAGATCAGGAAACCAACAATTCAGGCCGAAGAAGAGCAAGGAAGTCAGGTTTGGGAGATGTTCTTTGATGGAGCATGTTCCAGGGAGACTGCAGGAGCAGGGGTGGTGCTGGTATCTCCACAAAAAGAAAGCACACAACTGTCTTTTAAGTTGGCTTTTCAAGTCACAAACAATATAGCGGAATATGAGGCTCTGATATTGGGCCTTATCGCAGCAAAAGACAGAGGAATCAAGAACATAAAGGTGTTTGGAGATGCTGACCTGATCATTCAGCAAGTAAGCAAAACATTTCAGGCAAAGCACCCAAGGTTGAAAGCATACAGAGATGAGGTATGGAGACTCAAAGATTTCTTTGATAATTTCTGTATTTCATATATTCCTAGAGCCAAAAATCAGCTTGCTGATTCTCTTGCTATTTCTGCTAGTCTATTTGTCCCTCCAATGCCTCCCAGACTAGTTTATGAAGTGCAAATGAAATACAGACCATCCTTTCCTGACAATGTGCAGCATTGGAAAGTTTTTGAGGATGATAATGAATTGAATAGATTCTTGCAAGTCATTGATGAATTTTATGACATGCAAATTGATCAAGAGAATGAAGCCTTGGAAGAAAATCCCCAAGCCCAGCTTAGAAATAAAATTGGTAAAAATAGCATTGTCCAGCTCCCTAGCAATCATATTCCTAAGGGTTTAATTCCTCTTGAAATATTGTTTGACCAGAATGATGGGCCTTAAAAGGCTGCCCAAAAAGAAGATCAATCTGCAGTTTGTAAGCATGATATAGGGAGTCCAGGTCAGCCTAGATATATAAGTTTGTCCACCCATTTTTCTGTTGATCAAAGTTCTGAATACTGCAAATTAATAAAGCAATTTGCTGATGTGTTTGCCTGGGAGTATAGTGACCTAAAACGTATGATAAAAACATAATCCAGCATAAAATTCCTCTAGAGAAAGACACCATCCCTTTCAAACAGAAGCTGAGACCAATAAATCCTATGCTCCTCCCTCTAATTGAAAAAGAAATTAAAAAGTCGTTGGCTGCCAAGATAATAGTTCCTCTCAGATATTCAAAATGGGTAGCTAACCTAGTAGTATTGAGGAAGAAAAGTGGAGAAATCAGACTTTGTGTTGATTTCAGAAACTTAAACAAGTGCTCCAAGAAAGACAACTATCCTCTACCCAAAATGGAGCATTTTCTGCAAAAGGTTTCAGGAGCCAAAGTCATGTCTTTCATAGATGGATTTTCAGGCTTTAATCAGATTTCTATACACCCAGATGACTAAGAGAATATTGCATTCACCTCTCCTTGGGGCACTTTTATGTATGCCAAGATGCCTTTTGGACTAATGAATGTTGGAGCCACCTTTCAGAGAGATATGGATATAGCATTTGTGGGAGAGAAGGATAAATTTGTCCTTATCTACCTTGATGATATACCGGTGTACTCCAGCAGCCATCAAGACCATTTGCAGCATTTGAAGAAAGTGTTTTTAAAGTGTAGGAGGTTTGGGATCTCAGTCAATCCTAAAAAATCACAATTTTCTTTAGAAGAAGGCAAGCTATTGGGACATATTGTTTCTGCTGCAGGTGTCCGAATTGACCCAGAAAGAGTCAAGGCAATACAGACTTTGTCTGTCCTGAGATCGACGAAGGATATCCAATACTTTCTGGGCAAAACTAATTTTGTGAGGAGGTTTATACCGAATTTTGCAGAACTAGTGAAACATATTACCTCCATGTTGAGAAAAGGGTCAGAGGTAAGATGGATTGATGTAGCAAGAAAATCATTTGATTCCATCAAGAAGGCTATAATGGAAGCTCCCACATTAATAAGTCCATATTACAGCAAGGAGTTCCATATATTTTCTTTTGCCTCTGAAGACACCCTTGTAGTTGTCTTACTGCAAGCAGATGAAGAAGGTTCAGAACATCCATTATCATTTTTTAGCAAAAACTTAAGGGATGTTGAGCTGAGGTATGATATCATTGAAAAATAGGCATATGCTCTTATCAAATGCTTGAAAGCTTTTAGAGTTCATATTCTACATTCCAAGATAATTGCATATGTACCCTCTGCTGCAATAAAAGATGTCTTAACACAACCTGATGTTGATGGAAGAAGGGATAAATGGATTGCAAAGTTGATTGAATTTAATAGAGAGCTGAAGCCCACTAAGCTTGTCAAAGGTCAGGGCCTTGCCAAATTGTTAGCCAAAGAAAGTTGCAGAACTTTTGACATAAACCTTATGTGTTTGAATCTAGTAAATGGTCAAACAGAAAAACAGGAAGCAGCTGAACCAGAAGGAAAGCAGTCGGTGGCCGAAAATCTAGCTTCTTGTGACTGGTATTTCGAAATAATTAAATTTTTGCTAAAGCTAGAAATCCCTTCAAGCTTTACTCAAAATCAAGCCAGAACTATAAAGCTTAGAGCAGCTAAATATTGCATCAATGAAAATCTGCTCTATTGGAGGGATCCATCAGGAATGCTTTTGAGGTGTCTGGACAAAGAACAGTCAATAGAAGTTATGCAACAGTTTCATTCCAACATGTGTGGAGGGCACCATTATTGGAAGACTACAGCTCACAAAATCCTTAGAGTTGGATATTATTGGCCCTCTTTCTTTTCTGATGTATTTTCATTTGTTAAATCTTGTGATAGGTGCCAAAGATTTGAAAGAAAACAACAGTTGAAGTCCCTGCCCTTAAAACCAATATTTGCAAAAGGACCTTTTTAGCAGTGGGGCTTGGATTTCATTGGAGAAATCAATCCACATTCCAGTGGCCAGCATAGATGGATATTAATAGCCACTGATTATTTCACTAAATGGATTGAAGCAATCCCTACTAGGAAGGCTGATCATAATGTGGTCATGAAGTTTTTAACAGAAAATATCTTTACCAAATTTGGTTGTCCACATAAATTGGTCACTGATAATGCAACAACCTTCAGAGCAAAAGGGTTGGTGGACATGTGCAACTCAATGGGCATTAAACTAATTCATTCCACCTCATATTACCCTCAAGGAAATGGTCTAGCAGAATCCTCTAACAAGAGTCTAATAAGGATAATTAAGAAGCTGTTGGAGGACAACAAAAAGAATTAGGATTCCAAGCTCAAATATGCACTTTGGGCTGACAGAGTGACCATTAAGAAATCCATAGGGAATTCTCCATTGAAGCTGGTGTATGGCGCAGAGGCAGTATTTCCAATTCAGCTTACTCCCTGTGGCAAAGTTCCTTCAATCAGAACATAATGAGGAAGAAGACATGGCAAAAAGAATCACAGATTTAACAGAGGTACATCAAATCAGAGAACAAATGGTTGAAAGAGCTGCAACGCATTAGAAAAAGATCAAGGAAGCTTTTGACAGGAAGACAAAATCAGATAATTTTCAGGTTGGAGACTTGGTTCTGAAATGGGATGCACTAAAGAAGAAGAGAGGCAATCATGGGAAATTTGATGCTTTTTGGACAGGGCCTTTCATTATTTCATAGATTCAAGGGAACAACACCTTCATACTGAAAAGTATGGGAGGAGAGGCCGTTTTTGATGGCCCAGTTAATGGGTGTTTTCTGAAAATTTATTTGATTTAAGGTCTTTGGCCTTGAAAGTTGTAAATATTTTGTTTTAGCAGTTTTAGTGTAGGTGTAGTCAGACTCCATGCCCAATGGAACACTAGGAATTTTGCTAATTTGTTTTTATCAGGAAGGCATTGATCTGCAGGTTCTTGAGACCTCACAGGGAGGATCTCATCCCCAGAAGAGCCAAATGTTAGCGCTGCTACATGTTAGAACATTTTGAGGATCAAGAACGGCTTGGTCGTGGTGTTTTTGCAAGAAGGGAGCTCACAATAGTCTGTTTCCTTCTTCCCCTTCATTCTCCTTATAACTCCAGAGCCCCGCTACCCCTGTTTTACACCTGCATTTAATGTAAAAGCCGTGTTCTGTTAGCCCCCGGGTGTTGGGTTTAAAGGCTATAAAACCCTGATAACGTGACCGAGCATCGTAACCTGCACCTTTCCCGGTCACATCACCCCGTTAACCTTTACTCTTTTCCCACTGTTCAATTCCATCTCTCGATCCAACGGTAATCGCTCATCTCGCCGCCGAGACATGCCCATACTTTAACCCGCGGGGAAAGTGGTTTGCCGCCCGTCATATCCGCCATCTATCAGCCGTCTATTCGTGTCGCGCTCTCGCATACGGATACCACCTACCTCCCGTAAGGGGTACGGGGAAACTGCTTTTCGCCCACATGTACATCCTCTGCCTATTAACGCCCGTACACCTTTCTCGTGCGATGACCGTTGGATTCGCTGCGCCTTGATCCGACGGATCACATTTCTCCATTCACATACCTCCTGATAGCCTCCGTACACTAATCTCCACCGTTCAATTACACGATCCAACGGTTGTTGTTTAATCCCCGTCCCGCTCATTTGCTCGTCATGAAGTCTTCGCCACCTTTGACTGTTCTCTGCTGCTGAAGAATGAAGATGATCAGCTACTTGTACCCAGCATGGTTTCTCTTCAACTACCTCATTCAAGAACATTATGGCCAAAGAACAAAAGGACATTCCTCAAGTAGTTCACATCATTAATCAATTATGGAGCATTCTTCCATAGGACATTCTACCTGCTCAGGAAGGACGACCAAGTACCAGAAAATGTCAAATGTATTCATTCAAGCAACGAATTGTAGCAGAGATTTTTATCAGATAGTTACTGTGGTTGGTGGTCCATTATGACCCCTCCACGCATAGGATAGCAGATATTTTGCAATCAACCTCTATATATGTCTAGAACTCAGAATGTAAAGGTTGATGAATGTTATTTGGTTGTAAGCTTCAACTTTTGGAGACTGTAACTACTATGATACCTGTAGCGTCTAGTCTTCATTTTAAGCTAATGCAAGCTTCTTTTGCTGTTAATTGCTCACTTTCCACTTCTTCTTCTTTGTTCTAGGCTGTGCCTGTTATGCATTTATTCATGGGCTGTATATGTTTAGCATTAGAGGGGCTGTCATCCCACCTCTGTGTTTGAATCTAGCATGTATCATTGAATTTGTATGCGGGTTTCTGTTGTTTTAATGCCAGAGAGCTGTCATCCTATCTGTGCATTAGGAAATAGATTTACAGACCTCTTAACTAGTTGCAGTTGGCCATTACAGGTTCCTGTGCATCTGCTGGTGTGATCAGTATTCTCCATTATCACATTTTCTTTAAAACTGTGAGTAATTGGTGGTCTAAAGCCTTGTAGTCTGGGGGTGTTCACCCATGTCTGGGGTTGAGCACAGTAGAAGCGGTTATCTGGCTTGAATATGCGGCATTTCTTTCATTCATCCACCATTTTTCCAACATTTTGTTGAGTTTGTAATGTTCTCGAGCATCTCCGAGATACAACCTAGGAGAGTTTCTTGGGGTGATAACAGCTACCAAACACACCTGACAATTCATAACAATTTTTGTAGTGAAATGCTTGGTATCGACCTCTTTTCTTAATCAACCTCCCATTTGGCAATGTTTGGTAATCGGTCTCCTTCCCTCGTTCGTAATCGATCTCTGTGTCTTGTCTGTGCAGTAGAAGACAATGCTCATTTTTATCAATGACATGCATATCCTCAAGTATGTTATTCCTTAGCCCTGTCTGCAACAATTCTCTTTGAGATGTCATAATTGTGTTTGGTATAACTTCTAGTAGAGATAAATTTTACCTTGACATAAATTTCCTATGTGCCAATTGTTTCTTGCCAGATGTGGCTCAGGCTCTAGTGCTTGAGATTTCGACATAAAATCCAGTGAATGATTGACTGGATATGCACAACTTATAGGCATTAATCAGTTAGACCATACATGAACCAAGCCATGCCAATCGCCAATATATATTTCATTCCGCTCTTCATTGTAGAATAAGGCAATGATTTCTGCAAGTGCTTCTTCTACGATACTTCTGATTGTAGGTGCATTCGGGCGATTTCTAGGATTAATCTGAACATTTGGATCATTGGCAGGAATCTTCGCCAGGCACTTTCCAGTTAATATGTTGCCTGTATTTATAGAACCAACATTTTCTTCAACTCCAGAAGAAAGAGGAAGTGACTTGCAATGATAAATAATCAAATCTTGATCACTAGTAATATAAATGCTATTTGTATTTCAATCAAGATGCCATAACAAGTGGTCCTCAAATGAGGTAACCAACTTCCCTCTAAAATTCCATACAACCACTGTACGATTGCATAATGTTAGGATAATTGATTCTCATAAAGAAAAATAAACATTGAAGGAGTCAAGAACTCTGCCTTGCTTTAGTCAATTATGTATTGCGAACATCCAATGTTTGTAGGTTCTCATTTTCTTGTTTTATGAGAAGTTTCTCATTTAACTGCTCAATAAAGTCAACCTTCTGGAATGTCATTGCCATTGTGGCCTAGGACATGGAATTATTCCCGGAATGGAGTCTCTACAATTGAGTTTGATTCTGCACTGGAGAATCTAAAATTGGCTCTACCTTTGAGGTTTAATAATGGCGTGTCACGATACTGAAACATATCCTACAATAGATAAAATACCTTGTTAGTATTGAACCTCCTCATGAGGAAAGCATGCCACTTTGACTAGGATAAGGATTGTGGTTGTGTATCCACTTTGGTTGGTCTCAATGATATGATTTCTTTGAGAAACATTATTAAAAAGGTGGTTTATTTTATGTTGTTTCTGGAATAAATAATAGGCAGAGTAGAAGAATGCAATAGTTTTTTGATCCGATTGAGTGGTAATTGGCATTCCACCAGATCTATGATAGATAGAGGCAAGGCAGAGTGTACTTATAGGTGCATTGGAGTTGTGTGTTTCAACTCATGGTGAGTTGGTCGAAGGTCGTATTCTATGCCTACATTGATTGTATGTTTGGGTAGTTCATTTGAACAATGCTGAGGTAACCCTTTCTACATCATTACCAATTTCCAAATATTGATTTACCTCATGACAAAATAGTTTCGACCATGAAGCTTCCTTTATGAACAAACCAACAAACCAAAAAACAGGGACAACACTCGTTGGTGCATTCAATTTCCGGTTGAATACTCTCCAAATTAGACTTACATTAGGTGTTGATTGAAGTCTTAAAGTCTTGTCCGTAAGCAGTTTAATCATCGCTCAATCTGTGTGTTGGTTCGTGCTCTTCATTGCTCATGATTGGAATATGTTGGCTTTGTTGATTTATCTATGTGCGTTGGATATATGTGCATTATAAGATGAATTGACATTGAAACCATGGAATACAACATTGAACGCTGCAATTAATACATCTCAGCACCCAAAAAAAATTGCCGCCAGAGTTTTTGTTGATGTTTATTCTACAACCTTCACTTTGACCAAGAGTTTAAGTCACTAATCGGTATTTGTTGAAGTTCTCATTGCATCGACGATTTTAACAAGGGATCTGTGGCAAACCCATTGCCATTGTTGGTGCTATTTAATTGCTCTGTGCATTGAGTTTTTTTATACCATAACTATCAATTCCTGTGTGCATTGGTTTCAAAAAAAGTACCATAGGTTCCATCTCATTGTTGTTACAACGACGACAAGATAATAAGTGTTCCTTTGCTTCACACCTTTTGGTTGCACACATCAAAGTCAAATCCCAGGGTTCGAATAGTGGAGCCAAATTTACAATGTCGAGTTGATGCCTTTTAGAAGAAATTATAATACATTTGATGATTCCCATTATCTCTCTGCTCATGACTTAGATGGACACGTGCATGCTTGACAGTTAGCCACATTTTATCATTGAAAATAAATTTTTGGTCATCATAAACAAGAATATTGAAGGTCTGCCTACAAGCGCATAGTTTAGTTCTATCTCTATTCACTATTGGGAAAAGAAAAAATTCAATAAAAGACAAAATCTCATTTACCAAGTTTGTATTATTGCGAAAATGACCAAAGTTGATGAAGTATTGGAGTTACTGAACACTCTGATAATTTCCACTATTGATGATATGGTAAATTTTAGTGAATCCTCTCTCTTTGGAATTTGAAATTGTTTGCAACATGCACATGAAAAGATCGAGTTTTTGCAACTAGAATCTCAGTTCCAGCAAGATGAGCTTCAATAGAAGAGTTGTCATTCTGAACTAGTTTTTGTTCAGAGAAATCCTCTATTTGAGTTTAACAAAGACTCACATCAACTTCCTGAAACCAATCATATCAATGGAGTTGAGGGTGATCCCCATCAAGTGCCAATTTTAGAAGCATATTTGCATACAGGTGTGGAAATTCAGCCCACACTTCTTAAGCCAATCATTAGACCTTGGGAAGAGCTTGTCAGCAACAAGTGCAAAATAGGTCTTGGATATGATAAGGAGGTGTCATTTCATATTCCAGATTACTCAAAGCCCGTCACATTTTGGAACGTTAGTTTTCTTCATGGTAGTTCATCTTCACTTGTTTCAAATCCTGCTCCTCTTCCAAAGCAACCACAAATTGTCAAATGCCAACATTGTGACAGAGTTGGCCATGTGAAATATCATTGTTTTGATCTTCACCCGTGCAAGAATTGTGGTCAACACACTCATTCTTCACATAGATGCTTAAAAAAAACTCCTGCAAGAACAAAGATTCACCATAGACGGATCGCTTCTTAGCAGTGGGCTTCAACAACCAAGAAGATATTTCAGTCATATGTCAATATTTCTCCTAGAGTATTGAAAAGTCTTGCAGTTGAGTTTCATTCATCTTCTCACCTTGTATCTGAAGGGGGGGAATTAATGCTCATATACAAGTTTTAAAGATACATCAAGCGAGATTGTGTTATAGCTTGGATCAGCTTCCTGAGCCTATAGCTAGAATTCAGAGTTGTAGCCAAAGACACAAAAGCCCCTGAACATGCCTATGATTGGCGGTCTTCCTTAAACCACTGGAGGTTGTAGACCTCCCTTTTCAAGGTTGAAGGTCTCCCTCTCAAAAACATTAAGGAGCACTTCCTCTAGTAGAAGACTTCAACTTCTTTCCATATTTGGAAGGGTTTCAGGAATTGCACTAAGCGTTCCAATGTTGATGGTCATCCTTAAACCACCATTTATTGAGACCTCGAGTTATCCCACCTTATAATTTCATTTCAGAGAGATCATTTAGCCTATTGTTTTCACGCATTATTGTATTTTGTATTATAGCTCTCTTCCTAGACTTGTATATACCCATTTGGATTAAGGGGGAGAATGTTGGAGACCTAATCCACTAATGGTTATGGTGTGGAATTTGAACAATCAAAGGGAGTCCAAGAGACCTTGGAAGATGAATCCAAGAGTCACACCAATGTATTATAAATGTATATCATGTGAATAATATAGGTATCTCATGCTTATATTTCATTCGCCTTATGTTTAACAATTTTAATTTGATGATATCCTGAATGAAAATCCAACTTGGTGAAGTAAATAAATCCATGTAGTTCATCCAACGATTCATCAATGATAGGAATGGGAAATTCATCTTTGATAGCGAGATTATTGAGCTCTCTATAATCTGAATACTACTAGAGAAGAGAAAGAACTTTGGCTAGGTTGAATTATACCTGCCTCTAACATTTTTGCAACCATATGTTCAATTTCACTCTTCTGAGCATAGGGATATCTATAAGGTTTGATTTTTGGAGGAACACTTCCTGGAATCAAGTGAATAGCATGATCACGATCGTGAATATGTGGGAGATCTTTTCGAGTTTCAAATACCTTGGAATTATTGTTAAGGATTCTTCAGAGATATGGATAAATGGGTGACTTAGATGTTTGAATATCTAGTGAGAATAACTGTGTAATTACCCCTCATTGTTCCTTCTTCAAAAGCTTTGTCATGCCATTAGAGCTGATTATATTCCCAGGTTTCCCTGTGATACCCCTTAATTCAATTTCCTTTCCTTCCCATAAACATTTCAAGAAAATTTCTTGAAAATTAAAAGCAATCGTCCCCAAAGATTGTAACCATTGGACTCCTAATACAACATCAACACCACCCACTATGGCCAACATTGGACTATTCAATACATATTCCCCCATGGTTAGATTTACATTATGAAACTTCCATGAGCAATTTATAGTTCCTCCATTTGCAACCATCACTTGACACTCTGGTGTTGGATATAGAAAGCAATTCAAATCCTTAGTTATCTTACAATGAATAAAATTATGTATACTACCTGAATCAATCAATACTATTACATTTTTCTTCTTGATATATCCTTCTATCTTGAGAGTTTGAAGAGTAGTAATTCCCACCAACGTATTACAAGATATGGTAGAATTCATTTCTTCTTTATCAATCCCTGGGGTTGGTTCTTGGTGTGTATCTTCTTCTTTTAATGTTTCTTGTTCCTTTTCTTTCTCCTCTTCACAATCTATGTAAAATGATTTCTTCGTAACACACTTATTACCTTTAGTGTACTTTCTATCACAACTATAACAAAGCCTTTTGATCCTTTTTCCTACAATTGTTATGGTGTCAACCTTGTAGGTTGTGGGAGGCTAGAAGCAACAACACTTCCATATTTATAGTTATGAGTGGTAGACCGCCTTGTTTCCATAAGTTTTCTTTCAACTTTTCTTGCCAACTTGAATGCATTCTCCAAGACTTAGGTTCCCAAAGGTGAACCACATGTTGGATGTTATCCTTTAAAGTCCCTATGAAGACATCGGTCAGATTATCCCATGGAATATCAGTTACCTTGGTATTCAACCTTTGGAAGTCCTCAATGTGCTCCCAAGCTAAACCCTTTTGTTCGAGATTTATTAATTGGCTAAATAAGGTATCGTTCTTTGTATCCTCATAATGTGTTATCAATTCCTTCGTAAAAATTGTCCAAGTGACAAGTGATTTATGAGAACAAAGCCATCGATACCACACAAGATGTTTGATTTCTAAATATAAAGATGTAAAGTGTACCTTTTGTGTGTGTTGCACATCATGTAGATCAAACAACTACTCCATTTGTAATATCCATGTCATTGGATCCTTGCCATCAAACTTCCTCATATCGATCTTTGGAATGTGGTTGGTCTTCAACCCAAAGTTAGAGTCTCGAAATCATGATTCACATTCCTTTTATTCTCATCATGAGTTTCATGGAATATCTTATCACCATTAGGAAGCATTTTTTGTAGAAACCTTGTCAAACCTTCCATTTCGCTTTTAAACCATCCTTCAAACCTTCCATTTCTGCTTTTAAACCACCTTCAAAGCTTCCATGCCTTCTTTTAAACCATACATCTTAACATTCACCATTGCTTCCAATTCATTTTTGGTAGCTCTTTGTGAGAGCGAAAGTTGTTGCACTTGGTCCCGTAATTTCGACAAATCATGTTACATTTCTTCTTCTTCATGTGTCATAATAGAGCTTTCTAAGGGCTTAATGGGTGTAGAATATTTTTGTTTGGGAGGAAATTTGGAATCAATTACTATGCCCTTTGAATCACTTCAAACTGTATTTTCAAACAAAAGTTATGCAAATTTAAACATACCCACCTCTTAAGGGCTTGATTTTGAGCTTGATGATGAGTCTGACCTTGAAACTGTTTTATCTTTGTGATTTCGGTCTCCCAAGGTCTGAAATTGCATCATGTGGTAGCTCTCTATGTCTTTTTTCCAACCCCATCAGTTAGACTGAGATTGGATTCTTCAAGATAGCAGCATGTCAAATCTTCCACGATGGCCTGATTATGGACTTATTCAGTAGAGCGAACTTGTACGGGTTGTCACGAGTCACTGATTTAACCTTTGACCCTAAAAATCATACCAAAAAACTTACAATCCATGCACTTTCAATCACATTTTATGAAATTCAAAGCATTTCCTTGAAGAGAAAGACATGATGATTTTCCCTAGGCCACTTGTTTGAGAATGAATTCTAGGGCATACAAAAACCCTAACTTCCTTGGACCATATCTCTCAGAAATATAGTGAACCAAGATTTGAAATTGTAATTAGATGTTCATAAAGATTTTACCTCCATGTGGTAACAAGTTTACTGTCTGAAGCTTCATAGGAAAAAAATTATAGTGAAAATTCCACAATGACACGTTTGAAACAACTAAAACCTAGGATCAAGAGCTTTGATACCAAATATTATGTATCCATATCAAAATAACACAAAAACACAAGAAAAGATAGCTCAAAAACTAGATAATAAGCCACTTTGAGGGGGAAACCTCCCTTTACATCACATAAATGAAAAATTCTTGGATGATTCAAATGACAAGACCTCCTTGGTATATATAGGAGTCTAAAGGCAATTCGGGCTACCGCAAGAGGCAGATTTTGGCTAGGGTTTTTTTGGCTGTCGAGTTAGGGAATTGAGGGTTTAGGTCTTTGTTTCCTGCATGTTGGTATTGGGTTCCTCGTTCTTCCTAGGGTCTATCTTCCTATCTAGATGGTAGTCGGCAACCCCTTTCCTTCCAAGGTATGATGTTCTAGTGGTTTGCTATAACAATTACCATAGAGTTTGACTTAGTTGCCTAGTATTTGCGAGCATGAAGGAAGATGCAATCAATTATTCTTCTGACTTGTTTGCGGATGATTCGATTTGGGAGGGTGGAAAATCTTTGGGCCATTTGAATAATCATCCCAATGATCCGAAGGGTGGTCTTGATTTTGAGGAGGGTTTATCAAGAAAGGGAAAGAAGTCCAAGAGTGCAAAAGTCAGGGACCGGGACAAGAATATGATTCTTGGGGACAGACTAAAGTTTGATGAGGTTATGGACATGACAGAGAGAGTTTTGGTGGGGAGAGTTCGGGGGCGAAAATACTCATCGACACACTTGAGGAAATGGGCACAAGAGACTTGGGGTCAGATTTGACTACCCTTCCAAAGATATGCACACTATCTTGTGGTTGGTTTGCCCCAAAATTCAGTAATGCAGAGAAGGCATGTTGGGTCTTGAATAGTCATTGGAACATTGAGCAAGCACTGATTCATTTGAAGAGATGGTCTCCTCTTTTCGACCCAAAAAGGGAGCAACTAGGTGCTGGGCCAATCTAAATTAAGATGTTGAGTTTGCCTTTACATTTGTGGACGGAAGATATATTTCACTACATTGCCGATGATCTGGGGAAGTATTTGGACTTTGACAGGTCATATTTGGAGATAGGAAAAATGTCCTTCACGAGGGTTTTTGTTTTCTTGGATACCTGGGAGGGGCTTGTGGCAAACTTGACCCTTCACTAAAAAGTATTCACCCATAATCAAAAGCTGGATTATGAAGGCATCCCCTTTCATTGTCGACGATGCCATGAAATTGGTCACATATTCAGAGAATGCCCATTATTGCAAAATTATCGTGGGGGTCAATTTGATGGGGGAACGAAGGTTTTGTCGAATGGTGGTGGCAATTTGGGTATGGAAACTTCTCCCATCAGTAGTGACAAGGATCTCCTAAGAGGCAGTCGGGACCTATCTCTATCAAATATCCATAGGCATAGAATGATGAAAGGGATCCTATGGAGAGACAGAGGTCTTTAGGCTCACCTTCTTCTATCTCAGGTACACCTTCCTTATCCCTCCTTACCTCTGATAATATCTTTTTAAATTCTTTGTTATCTATGACGATGTTCGTGTCAAATTTGGGGGTGGGTACCTTAAATTTGTCTCTTGGAGCTATCACATGTTTGATTGAACCATTACATGCTTGCTATCTAATCCCATGTTCCTGAATCAAAAGAAATATCTTCTGATTCCTCGGGGAAATTTAGATATAATCTTCGGTCTAGTGCTAGACCACCTGATTGACATTTATCTTTGTCTGTCTCTGGTGGGGGTTTGGGTCAACTATCCCCTTCTAATCTCTGAACATCCATTGGGAACGACAATCCCACATTTCCAAAGCTATCATTTAGGCTAGCCATGACATTGTGGCTAGGCGCCAACTCTCTCTTGATGGGGTCCTTAGAGGAAGACATGCCCCGATCCCTGTAACCAAATGAAGTGGTTATCATTTAAATGTAGAGGTTTTGCTAGTTCAACAAAAAAACTAGATTTGCGACACCAGGTGGTGTCAGACAAGATTGATATAATGTTTCTACATGAGACTTTGGGACCCAATTTTGATATAGTAAAAGCCCTGGAAGGAATGTTTAGGGGTTGGGCATTCTATGTGATTGACACTTGTGGTAGATCTGGAAGATTGCCACTTGATATAAACTGCAGAATTGTTAGACTCATGAGCATCTGGGGATGTGAGGGAGTGATAGCGGGAGATATTTTCTCGGAACTGGGGCATGAGATCAGAATGGTGAATATATATGGACCTTGTGTGGATAGGTTTTGCTTATAGAGCACATTGATGAAAAAATTCTTTATGCAGTCGAATAACTTGATTATTGGGGGAGACATAAATTTTTCCATGGGAATGGTGGAAAGTCACGGGGGTCATTTGCAGAGTGATTCCCTTTCAGATTTCCTTACTTATGATCTAATCAAATAACCTGGTAGATTTTGACCTGGCTAAGCTCAAACCCACATGGAGAAATCGTAGAGTTGGTGAGCATATGGTCTCTCGATGTCTGGATCGCTTCTTGTTGCGAGTATCACCGTTGGAGAAAATATCTCTTTTTAGACAATGGATTGGAATCGGGGGAGCGTTCGATCATTTTCCTATTTACTTAGAGTTGGTTGGGGACTCCCGTAAACCTAAGGCCCCTTTTAAATTTAATTTAGTGTGGATGAAAGATGAAGAATTCGTTAAGATGGTTCGTGAGTCTTGGAGGAGTGTTGCACTCATAGGTTACAGATCAACATCTAAAGGTTTCGAGGAGAATTTGAGAAACATTAAGACGAATACCATTGAATGGGTAAAATCGAAAAATAAAAGGGAGGAGGAGTCCCTGCGAGCTATTGAAAAGGAATTAGGGCATCTAGAGCAACCTGGTGGGGGGCGGGGGGGGGGTACCATAGCAATGACACAAAATTAAGAATTATTCAACTTGAGTCTAAAAAGAAAAGGATACTTAAGGAAATAGAGGAAACATGGAGACTGAGGAGCCGAGTGATTTGGCTACAAGTAGGGGATGATAATACTAAATTTTTCCAGCAATGTGACAAAGGCATAAGAGTTATCAATACTATCTGGTCATTGCAAGATGAAGGTGACACTAGAGCATCAAACTTTAGAGAATTGGAAAATATGGGGGTAACGCATTTTCGTGCACTATTTGAAGCCCCTTGGGAAGCATCTCTTCCAGAGATTATATAGATTGCATGATGATTTCCAAAATTTGTTGATGAAGATTCAAATAAGGAGTCGTTGACCCCTGTTACCACTGGAGAGTTAGAAGTTGTACTCAAAAGGTTTAAAAGGGACAAGATTCTAGGTTATTTTTTTTGGAATTCTTGATATAAGAAATGACTTGATTAAAGTAATTGAAGAATGCAGAACTTCTGGAAAAATGTTCGAAGCTTTCAACTCCACATTTATTGCATTGATTCCGAAATCGAATGATTCAATGAAATTTAATGACTACTGACATA
>APFE031246373.1:0-11685 GCA_000404065.3 Pinus taeda | reverse complement strand
AATTTTCTAAGGAAGGGTCTGAAAATGGAATTCACCATGGAAGGTGTATTAGTAAGGCCAAAAGGCATTGCCAAAACTTTGTAATGACCCTCATGAGTTATAAATTATGTTTTCAGAATGTCTTGAACCTTTATTCTAATTTGATGATATCATGAACGAAGATCTAGCTTGGTGAAGTAAATTTCTCCATGTAAGTACCAAAGACAAGAATGGAAAAATTATCTTTAGTAGTGAGATTGTTTAACTCCCTATAATCTTCACACATAAGCCATGATCCATCCTTCTTGTGCACGAATACTACATGAGCAGAGAAAGAACTTTGACTAGTTTTAATTATACCATCCCCTAGAATTTTTGCAAGGATACATTCAATTTCACTCTTTTGGGCATAACTATATATGTCAAGTCTGATGTTGGGAGGAATACTTTCTGGAATCAAGTGAATCACATGATCATGATTAAAAATAGGTTGGAGGCCTTTGGGAGTCTCAAAAACCTTGCAGATCTGGAGAAATAGATTATTTCGATGTTTGAACCCCTAGTGACCAAAATTTTTCAATTACGCCCCGTTGTTCTATATTCAGAACAATTTTCATGCCATTAGAGTTGATTATCTATCATGGTTTCCCTATAATACCCCTTAATTCAAATCCATTTCCTTCCCAAAAATAATTCAAGAAAAGTTTTTGAAACTTGAAAGCTATCGTCCCCAAAAATTGTAACCATTGGACTCTTGGTACAACATCAGCACCACTGATTATAATGGAAAGCATTGGACTACTCAATACATATTCCACCATGGTTAGCTTGATATTATTGCACTTTAAAGAGCAATTTATAATCCCTCCATTTGAAACCATCACTGGAAAATCTCGTGTTGGATATAGGAAGCAATTCAATTCCTTGGCTATCTTACAATGAATAAAATAATGGGTACTACCTGAATCAATCAACACTATTACCTTTTTCTTCTTGATATATTATTCTATCTTGATAGCTTTAGGAGTGTCAATTCCTACAAATCCATTAAAATATATGGTCACATTCATTTGATTTTTCTCTAGGGTTGGTTCCCAGTCTATATCCTCTTGTTTTGATGTTTCTTGTTCCTTTTCTTCCTCCTCTTCACAATCTATGTAGAATAATTTCTTCTCAACACAATTATGACCTTCATTGTATTTTCTACGACAACTGTAATAAATCCCTTTTTCTCGTTTTTTCTCCAATTGTTATGGTTTTGACCTTGTATGTTGTGAAAGACTACGAGCTGTAGCACTTCCATCTTTATAGTTATGAGTGGTAGACTTCGTTGTTGCCATAATTTTTCTTTCAACTTTTCTTGCCACCCTGAATGCCTTCTCCAATGAATCAAGTTCCCAAAGGAAAACCTCATGTTAGATGTTATCTTTTAAAGTCTCTATGAACACATCAATCCTATGTTCCTCTAAAATATCAGTTACCCTAACATTCAATTTTTTTAAGTCTTCAATCTGTGTCGTCAATGAACCCTTTTGTTTGAGATTTATCAATTGGCTAAAGAAGGTGTTTCTCTTTATATCTTCATAATGTGCTATCAATTCCTTTGTGAAAATTGACCACATGACAATTGGTTTACACTAACAAAGCCATCTATACCATACAAAATCTTCAGGTTCGAAATATAAATATATAATATGTACCTTTTGTGAGTGTTCCACATCACGTAGATTAAAATATTGCTCCATCTGTAGTATCCAAGTTACCTGATCATTCCCATCAAACTTCATCACATCTGTCTTTGGAATTTCTTGGTTCTTAAACCCCACATTGGAGTTTCTAAAATCATAATTCATATTCCTTTTTTGTTCATCACGATTTTCATGGATTGCCCTGTCACCACTAGCAAGCCTTTTTTCTAGCAAGTTTGTGAAACCATTGCTTTCATGTTTGCTTTTAAACCATTAATAAAAACTCCCAAATCCCGTTTTAGACCATCTAGCTTAACATTGGTCATGGCTTCCAATTCATTTTTTGTTAATTTTTGCTCGAGAAAAATTTGTTGCACTTGGTCTTGTAAATTTGATATAACATGCTGCATTGCTTCCTCTTCTTCATGCCACATAGAATACCTTTCTAGTTTCTTGCTAGATGTGTCCATTTTTCTATTTCAAGGCATTTTGGAATCAAACAATCATATATATGCTTCAATATGCCCCTTAAATCACTTTAATCTTATCTTTCAAACAAAAGTTATATAAAAAAAATACACAACATTTTCTTGATTTTTAGGAACTTCATATTGCAGTTGTTTTATCTCTGTAATTGTGAATCTACAAGATCTAAAATTTCTGATGATGATCTAATTATAGACTAGTTTAGTAGAGAGAACTTGCATGGAGTTCCATGTGTCACTGTTTCGATCTTCAACCCTGAAAATGACATCAAAAAAACTATGGCCCATCTTGTTTTTGTCCCTTTATACGAAATTAAATTCTGATGTTCTGAGAGAAAGTTATGATGATATTTCCTAGATCACCTATTTGAGATGGACTTCTGAAGCATGCAAAAATCCATAACTTCGTCATATCATATCTCTAAAAATATAGCAAGACAAGATCTGAAATTCATACATGATGTTCATCAATATTTCAGCTCCATGTGGTTTAAATTTTAGCTTCTGAATCTTTGCAGAAGAAAGTTATAGCTAAAATTCCACGATGACTTGTTTGAAGCAGCAAAACCCTAGAATCCAAAGCTCTGATACCAAATGTTATGTAACCAACTCACAAATAGATATATCAACGACTTCAAAACTATCCTCTTCGAGGGAGAAACCTCCTTTACATTACATAAATGAACAATTCTTGGATGATAAAAATGACAAGATCTCCTCTGTATATATAGGAGCCTAAGGGGTCACACTATAATCAGAGCCTATGTAAGATTAATAATCTAAGGGCACAACAATGATAATAGTGGGCTTCTATGGGACACAACAATAATAATGTGGGGGCTACATGGGCACAAAAATAACAATAATTGGGACACACTAGTATCATAGGGACCTAGTTGTCTACACTGTCTTTGTTAGATGGGATAAAGGTGATGCCTCCCATTTTCATAGCCAAAACATAGACTTTCTTATCTAATTTCTCTAGTTTATCGAAAATCCCTATGATGCAAATAGATGTCTCTCACTACGTATCATATCTCTAAATGATAAATCTTCCCATAATCATTTTTATATGCCAATAGAGATTAACTACCTACTTGTATTCAATATATCAAGATCGAATGGAAGTGATCCTCTCAAGTATCCAACTCCTTGCTTCCATGAAAATATGTTGATTAGGGATAAATTACATTCATATCAAAATTCATCTTCCATGTCCAATATGGTATGTCAAACCATTTCAAGAATCATATCCATATATCATTCCCTTGAGAGACGAGATATAGCTTAGATGTGACAACAAAGGGATGATGGATGTTGATTATATGTTCCTGAAAGGAAGTAGATTTTCCCTCTCTCCTTCTTCTAGCTCTCACAAATATTTTCCATTGAACCATAGGAAAGGGAGAGAGAAAACTACAGTCCCAAAATCTAGGGGACCAGGTCAAATCTGAGGAAAGTTTAAATAGAAAAAAATATTGGAGGTGGACACTTTACATGGATTCTTTCATTTAATGACCACAAAGGATGGAAAGTGGCAAAGAAAACCAATAGCAAAGTCCCAAAATCTAGGGCGCCAGGTCAAATCTGAGGAAAGTTTAAATAGAAAAAAATTGGAGGTGGACAAATTACATGGATTCTTTCATTTAATGAACACAAAGGAGGGAAAGTGACAAGGAAAACCAATAGCAAAGTTAGGAGTTAGAGGGTTACATGAAAAAAGATCCTCAATATTAGAAAAATACCAAAAAAAATCACTATAAAACCTATAGCCAATGAAGAAAACACTTAACTAAGAATCACAATTTGAAAAACTTTGGAGGAATGAACCAGAGGATATAAACATTACCACCCAGCGAAACTGCAAACCCACCCAAAACCCAATACTATATCCATTGAGCTTGCATCTACAAATTTCACCTTTACACTTAATGCGAGAATGAAGCCTACAAATAGGAACATGTCTTTCTGCCGACACACATCAAGCTTGCCACAAAGAATCCAATGACGTCCTAAGCTTAAAAAGAAAGGAACTCTAAGAAAAATCCCTAAAATAAGTGAGGATATGCTTTAAGGAGGTGGAATTAAACTAATGAACTCATTTCCAACTAGACAACCAACCAATTTAAACTAGCATCCCAAAGCCTTGAATTGCTCTTCTATTTCTAGAAATTATTCCTAAACCTCTCCATAAAATTGTCCATAGTTAAATTCGTAACTAATTTACAATTTAACTAATTTACGAGTGACCAATAGATCAAATTGTTGTTCTAGAAACTCTTGCCCACTAAGCTCCATGATTAACCATAACTCCCATATCTTCATCTTTGTCTTCACTGTACACATTCGATCGGAATTGTAAGCCACCAACCTAAGGGCATACAACATCCTACACTAACATTTGGCATATGCATACTAACTCGGGGAAACATATCTGTCTAATGCATACTAATTTGACCTAAATTTTAGGAATATTCTAAAAACTTTCGGGATAGGAGTGAAATAATTTCCATTCCTCATATTTTAACATATTTCTCGAACTTACAATTTCACCAAGAAATATAAATCCTAGCCACAGAAATTGTGTCAATCGTCGACAAAACAATCACACTAACAAGTATATTATTGAATAGTGAATTGTTTAATCATTGTTCTGTCATTAGTTTGTTCTTTGGGTAAGCTTTCAATCTAAATTGGATAACTACATAAATGTCTAACCGTTAACAGTAAGTCCACTATGAAGACGCCAACTTCAATGACATGTAACAAACAATGTACGAAACGATTCGTCCGCCATTTTGAAGTCAAGTTCCCGGTCATAAAAAATTAACGGTGTATAACATATAACAGTTGGCATTCAAGAAAATGAGATAACTGATAGTGAAAGATGTGTGCGCCATCCTTAATGACATGTAATAAGTTATTAAGTGGAGGATTCATCCACCTTCTCGAAGTTGAAACCTCTGCAGTGACGTAATAAACAGTTGACGAAATCATTCTTTGACCTTTCTGAAGTTGAAATCTCTTTTAAAAAAAAGAGCAGTTTATTTGGGCAAGGTTTAGTTCTTATTAAATTATAAGTTCGAACTTTTTTAAGGACAAGGGTGGAGAATAGAAGTCTTAAATTTGATTAAGGAGAAGGGTTGCGGATAGAAGTATTTAAAAGGAATTAAATTTCCCAAAATATGGGGAAAAAATTACAATGTTGACACATATTATTCTCTCTCTACACTATATTGTGTGACATTTATGAAACTTGAAGAGATCAACGAATGTGAGATTCCTTTGGCTATTCACAGAATTTAATGAACTACTGATACCTGTCCAACCATCGAAGGTTTGTGCGAAGCCGCGTGCATTTAAGGATGAGGTATAGCTCACTCGAGGTAAGAAATCTCCTCCGAATGGCAGTGTGGAAACACGAGTTCCAATGATATTTGTGAAACATGTCATTCATCGTGACATATGTATATGTACATATAGGATTGTTAGCCACAAATTTGTGAGAGAAGGATAAAAAATAGTTTATTATTTTACAAATTGTCATGTTCATAGAAGAGTTAGACAAATTATAATGCAAATAGAACAATTATAATGGAAAATTAGATGATATTTTTAATAAAATAAAATAAAGTAATAAACAAAATTATGAGGCTTAAATCGCTGAAGTCTTGCAGAAATAAAAATTTCAAATAATCTTGTAATAGGAGTGTTTAAATACAGTTTTTTTATGGTGGAAATGGATTCAGCAACATCGAAAATCCCTAGAGCACCCAAAATTTTGAAGGGGCACCCGAAATCTTGAAGTCTGAAACTTGCAACATGGATTTATAAAAATTCTTGCATGATTTTATAAAAAAAAAAATTAGTACTGATTTTATCAAAATCTTGCAAGAATTTTTATAATTTTCTAGGCAAATTTGAATGTTGTGTAGACTTTGGAAAATTATAATGGAAAATTTAGATGATATTAATAAAAGTCTTACAGAAAATTCCTTAGTTTTCCTTTTAAATTTATACAAGTATAGGTTTTTCTTAAACTTGAATTTAACATAAGCTAGAGGGATCAATTTCCTTCATGTGTAAATGTAACACCCCAAGATGCATAAAAATTTACTATGGTTGCTAGGTTTGATATTTACCATTTATTACTTTAATTTTCTTACCCTATGTTAAGGTCAAGAAATATATATTTGGTTACCTAAATTATTGGTAATTAGGACTTCAGATGCTTTAACAAAAATAGAAACAATTTGCAATAATTAAAAGAAATAGTTACAAAAGACATTTACCCATCTTCCCTGAAGGGAGATTTAGATGAAGAGAAAGACTCCACGGGATATCCTAGAGCTCGGTGTAATAATCCAGTTGGACAGTTTGTAAAAAGTACAGGACTTGAGGCAGGACAGTCTGGAGGCCCAAGGTACTTGACTGTGGTTGGAATTATCTTAACTCCGAACAGAAGAAAGTAATCACAGGAGATTCTCGATGTAATTGCGAGGCTCGCGGCTGGGAGAAGAGACTTTCTATAAAGGATTGAAGTTACACGTTTGCGAATATTGAATAGATAAGTAACACATAAATTTTCATTTACGAATTGATGCTGGACTGTGGAAAATTACTTGTCTATGTGACAGAACAAACTATGGAGTGAAATTCCTTGAAAATACGTTAGAATAGAGAATAGAATTTACCAGATTCACAATAAAAAAAGAGCAGAGAGTATGTTATGACAATACATGAAAGGTAGAAAGTAATACACTTAATGTAGAAAAAGATATCCTGATATGCTCTTCAAGTTGTGAGGGTAATTTTATGATAGGTAATAGAAATAATCTGTGTAATATGCTACAAAGCTACTACATAGATAATCTGTGTAATGTGCTACAAGATTACTATAGAGTTAATCTGTGTAATATGCTACAAAGATAGTGTAGAAATAATTTGTGTAATATGCTACAAGATTATTGTAGAACTAATATGTGTTTATATAAATATGATTCATCTCAAACAATAACTTAAAGTAAGGTTCTCCAAAACAGCATGGGCTCAACAACCTAAATTTGTCGACATGAAAAAACCACAAAAAACATTTCAGTGTATGACTTTATCTATAAAAGATGCATAACAGAGAATATGTTTAGGGAAATTCACAGTCGATCAAGTGTCAATCGTTCAAAACCTTGCAAGTGCCATGCACAATGTTTAATCATTTTTACACAGAATTAATTAAAAGAAAAATCGAACAAGTCTCGATGTAAGGCCTTGGCTTGGTACTTAGTTCGTTTCACCAAGAAGTTGAACATATAACAAATAAATATTAATGAACCCGAGGTGAGTTTTCCCCAAACTGGAAACAACCATGAAGGACGTAAGCTCCAAAACCCAAAAAGGACGATGTCCTAGACACATAATTAACTGGGAAGATATAGTAGAATACCTACACACAAACGCCAACAACCTTGGAGTTAGTATGAGAATAAATCTGCGTATTAAGTAAAATACATGATGACGAGAGGAGGGGCATCCTCACCTGAGATGGGAGGATTCTAGCATTGAGCAGCCCACCCGAATCGCAACAAATATCACCATTAAACAATTCTGAAAGTGACAATCTATAAAATTCTATAAGCTTCAGATCTTTAAGGCCTGTGGGCTTACCTACGCGAAATGGTTGTCGGAGTAGAGTATTTCCTATAGTAATAGAAGACCATCGAGCCACCCTTGGATAGTGGAGGCAATCAATTAATGTTTGGAGCAGGTAGAGGTTCCAAGCAGAAGACAAGCTCACATAGTGTAGAAAATCAAAAGGACAAGTTGTTGGGGCTACCCGCCTTCGTAGGATTGACCATAGCACCCATGGCAAACAACGAAAGGATCATGTGTCGGCATGAAACCCTCACTGAACAATTTCATTGCAGAGCAGCAAGACCTCAAGGGACATTGACAACAAATGACTCCACCATCTCCCACACATGAAAAATTGGTTAGGGGTTAAACCTTAAACCATCCCCATCATCAAATTGTCTAGAAGAGATCAAGAAATGTGAAATGATACAGGTGTTACAAGGGATCATCACCAACTGGAAGATGCATGCAGCAAACTCAGCTACCAATGTGTCACGTGTTCCAGCGTACAAGATCCAGTTAACTAAGGTATGGTCATGGACGGCTACCCCGCTGGGGGCCATGTGAACATTAATTACTATCCACCACATATACATTGCTAACTGCGAAGTGTAATGAAACACATGAAAGCCATATAAGTTTTTTTTCTGTGCTTTCGATCTTACTTTAATTGGACATTAATATTTCATGTAAACTCATTGCAGGTTTGATTTCTCAATGCCTGTTATAGATATGTGTTTAAATTTTTTTTTTTATTATGTATGTTTCATAGTTTAAGGTTTTAGTTGTTACAAATGGTATCAGAGCTCAAGTCATACACTAAGACTCTTTGTGAATTATATATATTTGAAATGAATGTGATTTATTTAAATTAACTAAGTAAATATATGTGTGAACACAAAGGCCCACATCAAGACAAAAAGGGCTAGAATGTAGAGGAGCCCAAGACCAATCAACCCGCTAGAAACAACTTATCTGAATGCTAACCCTAATATTTGAATACAACTGGGTGAGGAATCTCGTCAAGCTAATGCAGTTTTACTCGAAACAATTCAGTAGCTATGTGCTGAGTTGACAAATTTAAGAACATATAATGAATGACTACATTTAGAACAGGAAAAAATTCTTAGAAGTTTGTCCAATCGACAAAACCAATGAGATCAAGACCCTAGTGCTGAAGATATGGATAAGACTTGAATGGCTCAGTATGGAGAGGAAAATGCCGAGTCAGCTGAAAAACATGGGGAAGATGAAGAAGGACGCTTAGATAATGTTTCTGACCAGTGCAAGACAGAAAGATAGAAATCTGAATTACAAGGAGAATTTAAAAAGATTAAACTATCACTCTTTGAAGGGGAATCTGAAAAGGTAGTGAAAGCTTTGTTAGTTAATATGAGGAAATATTTTCAGATTTATGATTACACCAATAAACTAAAAGCACGATTGGTAGTTTATCAACTAAGGGTTAATGCTACCCTTTGATAGGAAGAAATCAAAACTGTGAGGAAAATTGATGAGGAACAGGTCACTTGGTGTGGTTGTTGCCATCAAGTCCAAAGGGGGAGATTGTTGGCATTATGATACAGGTGTTGTCCTTGATGGAAACTCACTCAGAGGTATGATATAGGTGTTTTCCTAGATGACAACTCACTCAGATGACATATCATAGTGCAACAGGTGAAGAGAAAGGTATACGTAGGTTAACTTTGATGAAAGTGTGTATGCATGCAGGTTAGTAGAAAAAAAGGCGCATATACATAAACATGCAGGTTGACAGAAGGAAAGGCACGTACACGTTGGAAAACTATGTTTTTGTCCGTCGTATTTGGTCCGTGATATTTGGTCCATTGGTCCGAAGTGTTGACCCTAGGTATTGGGTCCAAGGTATTGGTCCTACATGGTTTTGGACCATGGTATCGAGAGAGGCCTAAACCTATATAAGGAGAAGATCATTAGGCCAAGAAATGCAAGTGTGTAAGTGACGAATATCTAATGAAGTGTGAGATCTAGTATGTTGATTATGGGTTGTTGATGCTTGGATCAATCTGAATCAAGGAGGATCCTATGCGGTTGATAAAGGTTGATGGAACGGGATCTTGGAGACTAAAATGTATTATCATTATATGGTATGATCATGAATATATCTGAATACTGACGCATGTTTCATCCTTTATATCTTATGGTTTAGGTATATCTAAAGTTTGAAATTGCAGCGAAGGTATAAGTAATTATTTTCAGATCTATACGCGGGTTCTCCCTGGTGAAAGGGTGTATACATGCTAGTTTGACACAGTCAAGTAGTGTATACATTATGAGATTTTATATTTCAGGTTTCTATTGGTTTTAGTGGTTGTTGCAGAGTTCTGGGCTCTAGTTTGTGTTCTGGTGACTATGTTTCGATGACAGGGTTTTAGTGATTCAGTTGTTGGGTGATTCAAAGTTAATGATTGTATTGCAGTTGTGATTGCTTGGTATCTATGGATCCAGTCTTAAAATTTATGAAACATGGTCCCTGGAAGAAAAGAGAAGGTTGTAGCCTTCTGTAAGTAGAAGCCTGCATACTGGTATAAGACTGCACCAGTACAGAACTATTGTAAAAAGAAGTTTCTTGTTAAAAGAATATAGAGATGAATTATAGCAGGTGGTTTTCACCCACATTGGGTTTCCACCTTATATCATGGTGTTCATGTGTGCTTCTTATGTGTGATGATCTATTCTGTTTTAATGCACCTGTTTACTATTCATATGGTTAATAATGTTCTGATGCACTTATTGAAGATCAACCAACTGAATCATAAGTTTACTGGATATACGCTAGTTTTATTAAACACAGTTGCATATATACATGGGTATCATTAACTGAAGTATCGTATATGAATTTGAGTATGAAAATGAAAAAGTGTTTTATTTGATAATACTGATCCACTCCCCCCTTCTCAGTGTTATTTCCAACAATTGGTATTAGAGAAGTTCCTTCAGAAGAAGCTTGATCGCTTGAAGGAATATCCATCACGATGAGTAATCACGAAAGAGAGGGATCCATTAGGCCACCAATCGTTGATGGAAGCAATTTTGTCTACTAGAAGATACGAACCACAACGTATCTACAATCACTTGGGATAGATGTTTGGGGAATAGTGGAAAGAGGATATACATATCCATCAACAACTCCTACTAGTACAACAAAAAGAAAGCAATTTGAACTCAATGCTAAAGCTGTTACTATCTTATTGGGAAGTTTGTCACAATCATAATTTGTCAAGGTCATGCAGTTCAAATCAGCCCAAGGAATATGAGACAAAATCATTCTAAGCTACAAAGGAGATGATCAGGTAAAATGTGCTAAGCTTCAAAATCTCAGAATACGGTATGAAACTCTTAAGATGCATAGTAATGAAAGCATATCTAATTACTTCCTGCGTATAGATGAGATTGTCAATTGTATGAGGAATCCGGGTGAAGAAATTAAGGAAGTTGTCTTAGTTGAAAAAGTTTGGAGATCCTTGTCTGCTAAATTTGAATCGAAAGTGTCTACCATAGAAGAAAAGGAGGATTTTCATAAAATCGCTATGACGCAGCTACACACAATATTAACTGCTTTTGAGATGAGAAAAGGAGGACCATCAGATATGAGAGAAGCCACATTTGAAGTATCAGCAAATGGAAAAGAAAAACTCAATGAATCAGCATACATTTCAGATGGAGAAGATGAGGTAAATTTTGTCAAAAATCTTGAACGGGGATCTGGAAGGTTCAAAGGTAAGCTACCTTTCAAATGATTTTCATGTGATAGAGTTGGTCACTATGCTGCTAGATGCCCTCATAACAAAGAAATGATGTCTGAAGAAGGTAATAGAAGTTATTATACTCAAGATAAAAGTAATGACTCATCCAATAGTGATGAA
>APFE031246371.1:11896-22356 GCA_000404065.3 Pinus taeda | reverse complement strand
ATATATTTTGTCAGTAAAAACCTGTCTAAGGTAGAATTAAACTACATTGTAATTGAAAGGAGCTCCTAGTTGTAGTCCATTCCAAAAACAAGTTCAGACACTACATCACTGGCTATCAAACATTTGTACACATTGATCATGCTGCAATTAGGTATTTGATGAATAAACCATATGTAACCGCTCGTATCATTAGATGGTTACTTTTATTGTAGCAATTTGATTTGACTATTATTGATAACCCAGGTAAGGAAAATGTTGTTGCTGATTTTCTGTCTAGACTAGATCTGCCTACAGGTGAACAAGGAATGGTGGATGATCAAATGCCAAATGAGCACTTATTTTCTATTTCAGTACTCTCTCCATGGTTTGCTGATATAGCAAATTACTTGGTTTTAGCACAGTTATTGTCACACCTGTCCTCAAAAGAGAAGAGCAAGATCGTGAGGAAAAGCACCCCATTCACTTAGATTAGGGGCAATCTTTTCAAACTTGGCCCAAATCAGATTTTGAGGTGATGTGTCAGGGAAGAGGAAGTCTTTGACATCCTCTTAACCTATCATAATGGGCCGTGTGGGGGCCACTTTGCAGCAAAGAGGACTGCTTTCAAAATTTTGCAAGCAGGTTACTATTGGCCCACTCTTCATCAAGATGTCAGGAGATACATCACCCAATGTGACTAATGTCAAAGGATGGGGAAACTGACTCCAAGGGATGAGATACCCCGGCAACCTCAAGTGACTTTTGAGCCATTTGAGAAGTGGGGCATGGACTTTGTGGGTCCTATCAACTCTCTTTCAAAACATAAATCTTACATCATTGTGTGTACTGATTATATGAAAAAATGGCTAGAAACAAAGGCGATCAAAGCGACAACGGAAGAAAAAGTAGCTGAGCTTTTAAAGGAAAATATTTTCTACAAGTTTGGCTACCCAAGAGAGTTAGTTACAGATCAAGGGAGTCATTTTATCTCCAATTTGGTTGAAGACCTGCTCACACACCATAAGATTAAGCACAGAACTTCCACCCCTTATCATCCATAAGAAAATGGACAGGTGGAAGTCACCAACAAAGCTTTGGAATGGATTTTTACAAAGGTAGTGAGAAGTAGCAGAAAATATTGGGAAGATAGATTGGTTGAGGCTACCTGGGCCTATAACACCACCTCGAAAACCACCACAGGGTTTACACCCTATGAGCTGGTCCATGGGAAGAAGGCTTTGTTGTCAATAGAATTTGAATATAACACATTAAGGATGGCATCTCAACTGGACCTAGATCTCAGCCATGCACAAAAGGAAAGATTGCTTCAGATAAATGGATTGGATGAACAAAGAATGCAAGCCCTGCTACACTCAGAGTTAGTCCAACTTCATAGAAAAATATGGCATGACAAACACCTCAAAGAAAAACAATTCCAGCAAGGAGATTGGGTGTTGTTGTATGATTCAAGATATAAGGATTTCAAGGGCAAACTGAGAACAAGATGGCTGGGAACCTATACAGTAGAAAAAGGCAATGAAAATGGTTCAATCCTTATCCGGACCATAGATGAAGAAGCCATCCCTATGCTTGTTAATGGGCATAGATTGAATATTTATAGGAAGTCCCTGTCCAAGTAGGAGTTCATTGAGAATTTGGGAAAAACAGTGTTGGTAGTGGAGCAGGTACCTGTCTCCACTCCACCCACACCCTAACAAAAAAAAACAGAGAAAAAACAGAAAGAGGAATAAAAGATCTCTGGGTGAAAACCTCTTGGAGGAACCCCAACTGTCTCAAAAAAATACAAAAAAAAAACAAAGAAAAAAAAGAAAAAAACCTAACTTCTTTTGGATGAATTGTAGGTTGTAGGATGGTCACAAAAGAGAGAAAGATAGTACCAGGCTGCATGCACCCTTCATAGTCCATCCCTCCATCATTGTTATCCTTTTCCAAGCCTCAGTCTCATTTGTTCTGAAAATTTTGCATCCTACAGGAAGCTTTTTGTATTCTACAGAAGGATCCTGTAGAAATTATAGAAAGGCCAAAATCAATTTTAGAGAAGAACCAGAGGGTTGGAAATTCATCTAGAAGGCCTATGAACCTCCCTACCACCATCCATCCACCTCACTCTCCATGTCATCTCTACACACCCACATTTCCACCCGGTTTTTCCTTTCCCTGCACAGACAAAATACAAAAATTATGTTTTTTCCACTTTCAAAACACAAAAGAAAATGACAAATAAAGTAGCATCGTTCTTTTTTCTTATTCTTACCTGATACCTTCCAACTGCTATGTATTCCATTCAGAACCTTTTTCAGTTGTCTTTTTAAGCCTTCTCAAGCATCAGCCTGAATTTCAGAAGGAGAAGCAGCTACAGGAAATCTTGTAAGATTCCTATAGCAGTTGATCCCTTTGAAAAACAAACTCCAGAGACAGGATCAATGCAGCAGGATGTATGAAGCACGTAAGGAGCAGATCTTGATCAAGGAATCATCAGCATAAGACGAAGGTCGAGCATGTAGAGCACCAATAGCAACAACAATGAGGAAATGAGGTTCCAGAGTCCGAAGTATGCATAGCACAACAGCGATTAAGCGAGTAAGTGGCTAAACCTATTCCTCGATTGCATCAACACTAGTTAAAAACTACATGAACTATGGGAATGGTCACGATTAAGCAGACTCGATGGCTAGCTAACTGGCCACCCTCATTCAGTTCACACACCCTCATGGAATTTAGTTGAGCCACGTCCAATTCAAATATTTGATCAGATACGCCGTCAGTACGTGTGGCATGTCAACTTGGGAAGAAAATTTTTGAAACCGGTAGTGGTGGTGGCATATAACGGGAGTAAGGGAGGTGATGGCAATCAAGCGGCATGAAGAACCATAATTACACTGGCGTAGGACCAACGGTCCAAATGGGGATAACGTACCCATCCGGCCACCTCATCCTCACCGAGGATTACGCCAACAATTAAATACAGTGCGGTCTAAGCCTCCACCACCCTTTGGTTCATTTTCATGTTACGAAGCTCTTGAATGCAGTGCTCGTCTACCACCTTCACAGGTTCTATAAGAGCACTACTGCATTCTACAGGAGCAAGAACACCTTCTACAGGAAGATTTCTACAGGGAAAACAGAGAGCAGCTCTACAGTGGAAAAAGTCATAATTCTTATCAAATTTGAGCTGGGAATGAGGTAGGCTTGAAAACCTACTCTGCACACAATATTTTTAGATAAGGTGGTAGCTTAAAACTAAAGTAGTGGGTGCAGAGAAATGAAGAAAGAGAAATTCAAAAGTCTACTGTGTCTTTTCTAAAGTTCTACACAGTCTCTCCATTCCCTTCTTTGTGTTTAAAATTTTCCTTTCTCTTCCTCACATTCTGCTGTAAAAAAAGGGGGATGTAGTCATAGAAATCAAACTTGGGGAGGAAATGAACATTGTAATTATGTTTACTCTGTGAAAAAAAAAAAACCATTTTTTTTATATAGTCCCTGTTTTGTCAGAGTATTGATTTCTTCCAAGAACCAAGAAGCAAATTCAGGTTGAGAACAGTTTGAAGAAAGGGAGAATTGAAAATTGGTGTTGTGAAGAAGGAGCACATGGGAAATTCCTCCTACAGTTCAAAAAAAAAACAAGACTCAGCTGTCCCTCTTTTTCTGGTTTTGGAAATTGTTATTTTTTCTTCTCACCTAAGCACTTCAGAAACCACTAAACACCATGCCAGGAGGTTTTATGAAAATGAGCCTTTGAACTCCAACCAATTGCATGAGCACCCTGAGGTGGTGGCCCTCTTCACCAGGGAAAATTGGATGATTTTCTTTGAAAGAATTCATGGATATGATGATGAGGTGACTAAAGAATTTTTGATGTCCTTAAGACCCCATTTGAAAACACATGCTACAATCATTTTCAGGGGTCTGACACTAGAACTTGCACCTAATTTTATCAGTCGAATCACAGGTCTTCCACTTGGGCTCCCTTGGAGCATGGAGAAAAAAAACATTGGGATAGGTTGCCAAGAAGAAATTTTTTCAACCTGGGGAGCATCCTGTAGAGGATAAAAATGGGGTCAAAAGGAGAAGCTTACCTCCTCCATGGAGTGAAGTCAACTACCAAATAATGAAATATATCACTTGTAAAGGAAGGTTTAGTATAATTTATGGTTATCACTTCAGGGTATTGCATGAATTAAGGTATGGGATGGACCTACATCCAGTCAGAAAACTTAGTCTCCCATATTTCCTCCTCCAGTCTTTGATAGAATGTGGAACCAAGCTAAATGCAAGGGTCCTAGACCAGCTTACACACATACACCATCCCGATAGCTTGGGAAATTTTCAGGAATATGTCCAAAGAAGATGACATCAAAACTTTGACTAAGGACATCAGCCCATCTGGTAATGAGGAGGAGGAAGGGAAAGAGGAAATTGAGAATTAAATGCATGAGGAGACACCAAATATTCAAACAGAGGAAGAACAGGAAACAGAGGAGGAGTAGAAAGAAGAGGAGAAACTTGACAAACACACAGTAATACCTAAGGCAGAAAAGAAAATAGACTCAAAGATAGAGAAGAGGAAAAGAACAAAAATTGAGAAGAAAAAGCCCAAGAAAGACTAGAAAAAGACTGCCACAGGAGAGGCAGGGACCCAGCAAGGAAAAGAGAAGACATTACCAGAGATAGCAGAGACACAAGCAAAAACAGTAGACACAGAAAAGACAATAGAAGATGAAGGGGAGGAACAGCAGAAAGAAACATCCCCTGAAACATTGGAAAAAGAAGCAGCAGTTGTGCTGGCTACATTGAGCACTCCAACAAAACAAAAAGGAAAAAGAAAAAGAGAAACATCCATTTATTTCAAAGCCAAAAGGAGCATCGGTTTTAAGGTTAGCAAGCCCTAGCCACCATCAAAAGAACCTATAATAATTGAGGATGCACCTACTGAGAAAAAGGAGGAATCCCCCTCCAAAATCTTTATCACCTATGAGAGAGGGAGTCCCAAAACTTCCACCTGGAAGGAAAGAATCAGACTAATGGACTCCAAAGTAGTTTTATAGGAAGCTCAAACCTCTCTATAGGAAACACTGGCCAAGCTAAAGGAGACTGAAAAATTAGAAGAGAAGGAAGTAGAACAGTCACAAGAGGAGGGAAAGGCCAAAGAGATACCTGAACCAAGCCCTCAGCCTAATTTAGGCTCATATTACAATCTGCTAGAAGGTGGGAATATCATCCCACAGAAATTCGTTGTGCCCCTTTTCTTTGAATTAGAACAAGAAAGGGTTAGAACCCACACCTGGATGAAAATTTCTAAATCCAAAGGAGTTGCAGATATAGGACAAATGGAAGAACAATTGAAAGAATTAAGAAGGGAGTTGGGCATGGTGAGACACACTGAGAGCATTAGAAGAGCCCAACTACAGGAGGAAAATGAATTACTAAAAAAGCAGTTACAGCAACAAGAAATTCAAGGGGGAGACAAATAGCAAATTTTTGAAGAACAACAACTACAGGAGGAAAATGAATTGCTAAAAAAGCAATTATAGCAACAAGAAACTCAAGGGGGAGACAAATAGCAAATTTTTGAAGAACAACAACTACAGGAAGGTCCCCTAGTAGATAAGGAAGAAGCAGAGAAATAGTAACAAGAGGAAGAGCCACAACCTGATGTTGAAATAATGATAAAGCAATAGCAAGAAAGGGAATCTCAGGCAGTAGCTGAAGTGCTAATGTTGAAGCATCAGTTGAAGGAAAGGGAAGCCCAAATGACCTGCATGGCCATCTGGGCAATGGAGGCCTTGTAGTGCAGGAAACTAGCTAGATCCTACACACTATATCTCAAAGACCAATGGCTCCAGTTCCAGATTAAAGCATTGGCTCAAAGGGGCACAATCCCATTGCAAAATTATGGTCAGTTTATGCATCTATGTGCTACTAGTTCAACTGAGGATAAAGCCAAATTAGCATAATTTTACTTACACAATATGGCGCTCCCTGATATGAATTTTTGGGATCCGAATGTTGCATTAGGAGACCTATAGCTCATAGCTATGGCTTCTTGGATGAGCCATGAGGAAAAAAGAGAAGTGGAAATTCAACAGATCATGGAAAAAGAGCTAAGTGAGCCCCTGCTAATAAGGACCGAACTGGAAGACCCCTTAGCTCTCATATATACTCATTAACACCTTGCAAGCAATCCTCAAGTTCTCCCTAATTATGTTGAAAGGCAAGCACAAGCTATCGCTTATTTTGAAGATATGGAAAGATTATTTGGCGATGATTTCCTTTATGCTTGCATGAGAATGTGGAATACATTGTCATATAGCTTAAAGATCAGCGAGTATCACTCCCCAACCAGAACGAGGGAGGCTATGGTGAGAGTGCCCCTATACAAACAATCAATGTAAAACTTGAAAGGCAACTGGATTGGCCTTAAGTTTAGTCCTCCACTATGCTTAGGACTATTGGAAGGGGTTAAGGAAGAAGAAGAACAGAAGCAATGGGAGGAAGTAGATAGAAAGGCAAGTTTTCATGACAGGGAAGAGGACATCACCTTAGAGGCTTGGGATGTCAAGGAAGCTGTTAAATCCATCAACGATGAAGAACTGGATTAGTTGCTTAAAGGATGAGCAACCCATTCAGCAGGGGGGTGATGAGCCCCACAAATGGGTAACTATATGGGCTAATTTTGCCTATTATTTCCATTTAATCCACCATTCTCCATATTTGTGTGCATGTTTTTTAATATTTATGTCAATTGAGTGAATGGGGATAGTCACTTTGCCACATAGTTTAATGAGTGTTTATTGCAGATTTTTGGACAATTTTTGGACAAGGACCAGACATTTATGAGTATATTAGCAACCAAACTCGAGGAAACAGGTCTGAGGACCTATCGGAGGGGTATCTCCTCCATGAATGACCCCTTCCTTGAGTTCTCCACCAGCAGCTCGATGTTCAAAGGCCACCACATCAATGATTCCAAGGGGCAGCCGAGCAACTCAAGTGGGGCTGTTGTTATCTCCAGTTTTAGGCAGCCGAGTTCCTTAAGTTTAGGGGGACTGTTGGGGGTCCTCACTTGTATAAATAATAAGGCTTTCGGCCTTAGTAGGTTAGCCATTTCATAGTCTATTTTCATACTTTTGTGCAATCTTGTGCTCAGCTCATTTTTGAGCTCCTTTTGCAAACAATTTTATGATGTAACTATTATTTTTTGATCAATGAAGATGAATCCAGCTTTGAACCAGCACTGATCCTTTCCAGAGGGTTGAAGCTCTTGGGTTAGGGGCCAACCCAAGCTGCCCAACACCTCCTTTGTATATTTATATGCTTTTTCTTGCATTCATAAGTTGATTTCTGTTGTTTAGGATTAATCTTGCTTTGGTAAAATAGGTTTCTTTTGATGATTAAATTAGTTTTTCTTGCTTCAAGTTGGTTAAGTAGTTTTTTGTAGTAATAAAGAAAGATCCAAAAGGGCTACCAGCAGGGCTTGATCCCCTTTCTCCCTCCTTGGGACCATGAATTGAGGACATGGCATTACTGCTTCCACCAAAAACATTGTTTTTTTCCTTTCATGCAATTCCTAGTGTGATGTTTTGAGTTGGAGAAGCTGATATTTGCTTGGATTCACATGCTTAGACCATTTCTTGTTCATTTACCATGTCTTTCTCACATAGTTTCCTGTTCATAAAATTTTGTTTAGCACTTTTCTATTTTTAGGTCAGATTTTAGGTCAAATTAGACAAACTCTGTTTTTTTCGGTTCTTGCTTGGGTCAATCTTAAGAAGTAGGTGTGCAGCTCACTTGAAAAACATTCCATCTTGTCATCCTTCCACAACACAACTTGTACCAGCTCATCTTTCACAAAATCCTTCACTCATTCACCACATTTCGCCAAACTATCCTAATTTCTGCATTTTTTCGCAAAGTCGCTTTCTTACCCTTTGAGTAAGTCCAACCCTCCCCTTCATTCCTAATATTCATTAACAGAGGCCCAGACCTTCCAACACCTTCATCCAGCCTTCATTTCCTTTTTCCCACCATTTTTTCACCTTCAAACCTCCAAAAATCACTTTCGGCCTCCTCCTCTAGAACTTCCTGTAGATCCCCTACAGCCTCCTGTAGAAGTTCATGCAAGCGATTTTTCGAAGTCTGATCGCAATGGAAATCTCTAGAAGGGTACTAGGGACTTCTTCGGACCCCTCCACACCTTCCTCACCATTTTCAAAAGCCAACTCCATCCTCCTTTGCCACCAAACCTCTGCACAGTCATAATTAGTCAAATTACAAGCATAATAAATCCGCATAAAAATACTCAAAATTGCAAAAAGATAATTTCTTTCCATTTCTCATCAGAAGTAGCTTGAATAAATATAATTTACCTTTTCAGTAATCAATGGCACCCATTTCAGTACTTTCCATCTCTTTTCTTGCACGATTAGGGTTTGCTAGGGTTTGAGTTCTATTTTAGTTTTCATTCTCTTTCTGCAAGTAGAATAGCCCCTGTAGAATTAGTCTTCTGCCATCACAGTAAAAGCTTCTTCTGAGAACTCATAGAAGTTATCTTAAGCTCCTAGCGAACTTGTGCCAGCTGATCAAGTGACAGCCTGCAGTAAGAGATCGTACTTGTGCATATAGCACCATCACTTCCAACTTTGTTACAAACTAATGGGTCGATAAAAGTAAAGAAGGGAGCCCTAGGAGTTGCAACAATATTGCTACAATATTGGAGCTCACCACCATGGTCCGCGAACCATGGGTAGGCCTACTCAATTTCTATTATTTTACATTATTTTTGGGTGGACAACCCTTTGACTTGACCCATTACAGTTTGCGCACCACGCACTTCGCGGAACTTTTATAATATCATTACCCTAAATTGTGAGTTTTAAGCCCCAAAACCATTACGCAGGGGATCCACTACCCAACGACTATCCATCATCAGCTCATAGTTTCTACAGCTGTGCTCATCGTGTCCAACTGATCTACAAAAATTACAGAACAACTGTTGTGAATTGTTCATGTACTTATAGAACAAATGGTAGTTGTCTGTAGCATGCTTTCCTCCTATTTGGCAAATCGTGCACCATAAAGTGGTCATTGTGCTAGGTCCTGCTTGTGCCTCTGGTCTTAATGGCATCAGTCCTCCTCCCGCAAGGTAATTCGCGAACACTCGGCAGTGGTCCTTGTCATGACCCTGACCCTTACATTTAACACACCATACCTCTTTGCGCACTTCTGGTCATGCTAACCTGTCTTGTTTCAGACTTTGCATCTCAAGGCAAAAGTTTTTCAACTGCGCGTGGTTCTACTGAACTCCCAGGTTAGGATCTTGTATCAGGGTATCATGTAGACTCATCATGATCTCCAAGGCCTTTTCCTAAGTCGTTAACTTCTGTTGTGACAGCGCATTCCTCAAATGCGGGGTTAGCGATGCTACAAACCATTCGTGGTGTTGTCCATCCATCAAAGTCATATTAGCTTTGCGAATTGTGCACTTCAGTCTCTGATCCAACTCCCAAGGAGTCTCGCATGGTAGCATTGTGGTCTCCTTGAACCCAATGATTAATTGCGCCTCTGACTTCAGCTTGCTAAATTCTCTGTCCAGCGCAATTTGGTTATCCGTGATCCCCGCATTTGAATTTTCATTAGAATGCTTAATATACCATGTCAATGAATGATCCTGTAGAGCGCTGACCAGCGTCACTTTTTTTATACTATCATCTATAAATCCTTGCGCTCCCATACGGCTTTTATCACAAACCAAAACTAGTCCAGATCTGCATTTCCTACTCCCTTGAACACTAACAACTTTATTGCGCTTGCCATATTTATTCGTCGTGGTGGCGGAGGTGGTACAGGCGAAGATGGGGGTTAAGGCAGTGCAGACGGTGGTGGTGTGCGTGGGAGTGGTATGCGCGGAATACTTTGCCTTATCAAATAGATCGCACTTCTTCGTGAGACCTTCGTGAGCTCTTCCTCATCCCCTCGCGGAGGTGAAATAAAAGGGCTAGTTTCTAGTTCTGAACTACCTTCATTTCTATAAATTCTCCCACTTCGTGTAGCCCTAAACGTCAATGCATTCGCAAATCCACTTTTCTCAAAGTAGAATTTTAATCCAAGTGTTCAGAGACATAACTTACTTACCTCGTAATCCTTTGAGAAAGTGTCACTCAGCCTCGCTATGGATGACTGAAGTATCTATCGCGAACTCAATAATGAATCCTCCTATAATCCAATCGAGCCAGTGATTAACAATGCACATGATCTTATCTTCTGATACTTCCAATCTGTGCACCAACTGTGGGGTCCACACAATAGGACTGTCGATCTTGCACCTTCCTTGACTATCTGCTATGATATGAAACCAACTCACAAAAAGATATAAAAGATAGTTTAACGACTTAGAATTCAGCCTCTTCGAGGGGGAAACCTCCTTTACATTACACAAATGAACAATTCTTGGATGATACAAA
>APFE031246368.1:110668-129952 GCA_000404065.3 Pinus taeda | reverse complement strand
TTATACAGAAAATGTAGAGTGAAAATCAGGGACACCTGACACTCTATATTTTCCAAAAAAAAATCTTTCTTTCTTTCTTTCTCTTTTCCATCTCACTCCACTCACTTCATCCCACTTCATTTCATTTCCATTTCCACTCCACTCACTTCATTTCACTCCATCTCATCCATTTCATTTCATCAATAAATTTTTTTTTCCATGATCATTTCCATTCAGATAATTATTGTCTAACTATCTCTATTTAGCTAAGTGGTTGTTGTGCCAAGTTTCGGCAACTAGAGTCAGTTTCTGCAACCAGAAGCAGTTTCCACATCCACCACTCTGTTTTTGAAATTTACAGTCAAGATGTTAGTGCAATAAAATGAAAATGCAGGTATGAGTAAGCATATGCTATGAAGACATGTATATGGAGCATCTACAGACATCAATAAGGAGCAATTGAGTAAGGGCTAATGGACAACAAAGACAAGGATTCCAAAGGTATGGGAAAAAATTTCTTTCAAATAGAAATTAAAGGCACAATTTTGCATAGTTATTGAACCATTAAAGCTCACTATGTGCAATGATTATTACGATAGCTCCACGACCTTACTCCATAAACCATACATTTACTCCCTAAACGGTCTCATGATTATTTTTTGGGTTCAACTTATAGATGACTGCACTTCTACACTCCACTTGTATTCATGAGAAGTGACCTATGTAAATACGGCTCCTCTCCACCGTACTCTGTGCAGTCATTTTATCAACCTGTAACGTCTCTCACGCAGCCGTTCAATTAAAAATTTTGATGCCATTTCACTTGTGTTAAAGCTGCACCTTGATAGCATACGTCTCCATTTCATCTCGGCTGCTCATCCTCTGTTTCCGCTTACAGTTCTTGAACACCCCAATTCCCATATCCATCTTCCATTTTTGGCCATCGTCCTTCCACAAACCTTGCAACATAGCCATCTTACCTCTGATAAAACCCTCATACGCAGTTGAATTTCAGAGAGAATTCTAAACAAAGGAGAAGATGGGACGTTTACTGAGGGCAGAGCTAGAAGGGCTTAAGTTTTTAGAAGGGTACCCTCAGGCAAAAGAATTGTTGAAGAAAGCTAAATGGCTCCGTTTCATTCAGAAATTCAAGGGCCATAACAAAGAAGTAACGAAAGCCTTTGCAAGGTCTTTCAATGACCAGGTGATGGAGATTGGAGACCTGAAGTTCACGGTCACTGAAGCCTCAATTGCAGCTGCTACAGATTTGCCCCGTGAAGGTGAGCGTTGGTTTAAAAAAAAAAATTGGACGAGCGAGCATGGAGAGTTATATTGCGTAACCCAGGTATGGACGTTACTGTATTTACAAGAGGGATTCCTATTCATGCATTGAAAGAAGAATGGGCAGGCTTACTATTAATCATTCAAAAGTTTATCACTTGTGAAGGCCGATTTGGGACGATGTACATGTATCATACTAAACTATTGATGAACTTTTTAGAGAAACAAACTCTTAATCTGCCCTATTTCTTACTGTTGAGTTTGAAAAAGATGAGCACCACAGTCCAAAAGAACATAAGGGACATAGAACCCCATTCATATCATCATGGACTCGTGAGGATTCTAGTTGAAGATCAGTTGAAGAAAAACAAAGATACTTGGGAACGGTTTCTAGTGAGAAACTATTTTCAGGAGCAATCTGAAGCACTGGGAAGCAGTACACCAAAGGCACCGAGAAGGAGTAGGAGAAAAGGAAAAAAAGCCATAGTCCAAGACTCTCCTATTAGTAAAACTAAAGAAATTGGTCAAAAAGAAAAGGAGCAAAGAACTAAGGACAAAAAGCAGAGGAAGTTGAAGGGAAAGAGGAACTTACAAGATGTTTACCAATCACCAAAACCATCTATAGAGGAAGACTATCAAGTGTTATCTGAGAGACTAGTGCATCTCCAAAAACAAGCTGCCACAACTAAAATGGAAGAAAAAGGGAAACAAATTATGGAAGAGGAAAGTACTAGCCCACAGTACTTAAGAAGAAGCAACAGACTCAAAGGAAAGTGAAGGAGAACACAAGTAAAAGGACCCCACTTCATTGACTTGGGTGGGGAAAGACCTGACAAACCTCAAGCTGGCCATAGTCCACCTCATCCTTTGCCTAATATTGAAGCCAGCCCTTTAGATGTTGATGTAAGCCCTTCTCGGCCAGAACTAGAAGACAATCCTCCTCCTCAACAAGACTTTGAAGCCAGCCCAAGGAAAACACCTGAAATCGATCCAAAACAGCAAGAGGTATATGACTACCTCGAATCTTTAGAGAAGACAACTGCAAGCCCGAGCACACCATCCATTCTGCCTCACATAACACAAGATGCACAAGTTCAAGCTTTGAAACAAGAAGTGCTTGAATTGGAGGTTTTAAACAGACACATTAAACAAGAAAATGAGGCATTAAAGGAGCAAAGAAAAGTGGACAAAATTATTCATGATAATACCATGTTACATATGGGTCTGTGGCAAAAGAAGAACAAGAAACTAAAGAAGAAGTGCAGAAAGTTGAGCAGGGAATTAATCAATCTCAAGTTCAGATGTTTGATAAGGAAACCCAAGATGGTGGTAGCACCAAGAAAGAAGAGGAGAGGATTGGATGTATTAGCAGAGGCTTCAGAATACATAGACTAAAGGGAGAGACTAATTTTGGTTGATGAGGACATGCAACACCTTCACAGTGGGGGTATGTTGAGTCCCAAACTTACATCTTCCCTACATACCTTTTTAGCCTTTTTCTCCAGTTACCTGAACCTCTAAGCTATCAAATCATTGCATATTAGTTTAAAATGAGCATATAAATGTTTTCCTAACTATGTTTTGTGACTGTTGTTTGATTTAGAATTTTGTTCAATCAGCTACGGAATCTGTCACTTTCTGTAGCCAGAATCAGTTTCCGCAGCCTTTTTACTAAACTCTATGCTACAGGTGTCTACTGAAGAACTCAGCCACATGGGCAAGCTACAAAGGACGTGGACATGGAACGTGTCCCCTTGGTTCAGCCAAATCATCCACAGAAGCCCGTGGTCAAAGCCGGTCAAACGGTGGTCAACACAAGGAGTTTTGCAGTGGCACAACTCTGTTTTCATCACGAGGGGGATTGTGTGGCAAGATCCTGAGATTTAGGAGGTGTGCTAAAACCTGGGGACTGCCCGTGGGCCGAATCCAACAAACCACCTCCTTGGATTTACTTCCCACGGCTACCATGCTGCTAAATTTCCGATTATGGTCTTTTATGTATTTGTCTACCAGCGCAGACCTTACGAATTAGTTATGTATTTCCTGCTATAAATAACGCATCTTCGTATGTGTATATCTAGCTGTTGTTATGTAATCTTGACTGTTTGTACAAGCCATCGATCCGAGACTTAGTTTCTATTTTATGATTGCATTGCAATATATGAGAAGACACTGATTTTGAGTTCAAATCTGTGATTGGTTCTGATTGACCGAGGTTGCAGAGGGCCCCTGTACACCAAGGTCCTGTAGTTGCTATATAGCTTTATGTTTTTCTTTATTTCATGCTCTTGATACCATAGATATTTGTTGTATATATTAACTTTCTCATGGTATTTATGTTATTTGTTGTCCATAGCTTCTTTCATGCTTTTAATTGATTGTCAACTGATCAGTGTTTTCATTTCAGGTTCTAATAGGAAGCCCAGGCGGTGCATATAGTTTTTGATGACTAATGACATGAAAGAATTATCTTGTCCTTTTGTTGATTTGTTTTATTGGTTCTAATTCCAGCACCGTTTATTTCTTTAGTTTTGCTTTGTTCATTTACTTTTCTGCAAGATAGATATTATACTATTCATATCATTCTTCAGTTACCTCCTATAGCCAGAGCGAATCGAATGGTGAGGGATTGAGTGTGAATGTATAGTTTGATACTAGTTTATTTACTTTTTGCAAGTTAGTGATTAGATTACTCATATCATTCTCGGTTACCTCCTATAGCCAGAGTGAGTCGAATGGTGAGGGATTGTAGGATGAACGTGTAGCTTAATCTTAGTTTTATTTTATGCAATTTAGATATCAGATTACTCAATTTGTCCTGATGATGAGTCTAGGTTCAGACTCGAAACGTCGACCACAAAATATGAACACTGTGGAAAATCCGAACTCCATTCAGAAATCACACCACAGTAATCTGCAATCCAAAATACTCAATTTGTGTATGATTACCTCCTATAGCGAGAGCGAGTCGATGGTGAGGGCTCAAAAATGAGTTGATGTGATATGATTTAGTTTACTTTGTTTACAGTTTTTGAATTGCTTTGAGTTCAGCATTTTCCTTTTTTTTTACAGCAGCAAGGATACTGGGTTTCATAGTCACTAGTTCACTATTTTGTTTAATTAGAATCTAGGCACGTATTGATTTCATCGTTGTAAAGTTTGAAAACCTTTGGAACACTTTGAAGTTTGGAAATCATTTTAAAGGCCACCATTACCTTGAATAATTTTGTCTATACTTGATTATTAGAATTATCATCTCACATTAGGGAATCAACAAGAAGATAAATCCAAAAACAAATCAAAACTAAAAACGACAAAGAAATAAGAAAACGGTTATCTTGCATATATAGTGCACTTCACTTCAGCAATTTACGACTCCTAGATTGATAATTTATATAGAAATTTAGAACACACTAAATTGACCAAACAGTGTCCTACACTTTTCTGAGATGCAAAGGATTATGCCAAGAAATGTGATGTTTTCCAATGCTTGGGGAGGTCATCACACTGAGATGAGCCTCCTTTATAGCGAGTACGGGTACTCCAGGTATTTGGGAAATGGGAGATAGACTTTTTGGGCCCCATTAATCTTTCGACACATCACTCCCATGCCATATACATTGTCACTGCCACATATTACCTTACCAGATGGGCAGAAGCTACTCCAGTCATGGATTGCACTGCAGACACCACTACCAGGTTCACCTTTGAGAATATTATCACTCGATTTGGGTGCCCCTAAAACCTCACCAATGATCAAGGGACCCACTTCATTAATGAGACATTTGCCTCTCTTTTACAAAACTTTATTATCAAGCACCATAAGAGTAGCCCAAAACACCCCCAAGAAAATGGCATTGTGGAAGCTTTTAACAAAATACCAGAGAGAGGCCCCATGAAAATATGCTCTACTAACTGAGACGACTAGGACGAGAAGGTCCTAGAAACACTATGGGCCTACCGTACAATCGTCAAGCAACTGCACAAGAACATGTTGTTCCATATTATTTATGTTCAATAAGCCATAGTACCTACCGAATTCATTATTTCCAAGGTTTTTATTATGCAGGAAACTCACGTGTCAGAGGATGAATCGATTACAAAGTGGTTGGATGAGCTCTAGGAGTTGGACGAGGCTCAATGTCTAGCCTATTTTCACCAAGCTATTGACAAGGAGGAAGAAATCATTGCACGACTGACACATCAAACAAAAGTCCTTTACAGTTGGGTATCAAGTTCTCTTATACGAAAGTAAGTTTCTAAAACATCCTGGAAAGTTGAAAATGCACTAGTTAGGACCATTCATTGTTGCAGAAGTGAAATAATCTAGAGTTTTCAAACTCACACAAATGGATGGAATCCTATTTCCTAATTGGGTGAATGGCGCACACCTTAAGTCCTTCCATGGCATAACTAGTTCTTCATCGAATTGATTTGGTCTCTAAAAGGGGATCATAAGTAAGTTTAGCAAGAGTCAGTCAGTTATTCTACTTGTGTCAGTTACATAGGTTGTGTTTGTTAGTCTAGTTCCATAATTTCTTTTAGCTATTTCAGTCATGAATAAATTTGCATCAGTTATCTTAGTTGCGTCATGGATAAGACGAATACCATGTGTGACTCCCCGACCACAATCCCGTGATATTCCTAACACGATGGTTATAAACTTTTTTGAACTTGCAATCATCTCATCATAATTAACCATCATGAACACCTTCCTTTTCAGTTTTTGTGTCATCCCGGTCAGGTCCATATCACAGTCACCATGAATTCCATGATTTAAATCGAGTGTATGAAGTTTTGTATTAATTAGCTAAATGGTCTAATAAAAAAACATTGTGTTGGGTCCTTCTAATTTAGTTTGCATGGCAACGATAAGTTCTTCACTATCAAATCATAAGTGGTTGAATTTTTCAGTCTAGCTTCTATGACAAACTCCTCTGGTCCTCAGCCCAAATTCAAACCCCTTGTGTCTATTTTTTATAGTCATCGAATTGCATCCATGACTAAGGTCACCAAAATCTTTGTTCCCACACCTATATCTGATTCCAAAGTCACTGAAATTGAGAACCTCTATGACAAGTATGAGAAGGCAATGCTTATGGATAATGACCTCTTATATTCGTTCCATTTCCATGCACTCAAGTGTGAAGTTTTTACAGAGGCCATAACTAAATCAGATGGAAGGACAAGTGTCATCACCATCATAAAAAACATATATCCTAAAGGTACACTTTGTGAAGACAATGACGACACTCGCAGTCCCCTCTACAAACACAGAGTCATTTAATACACCTTTGTTATATTGCTATTGGCACCAAGCCCAAATAATGAAAATTGGCCAACTTATCAACTCTAATACCTAGGGGATAGAAACCATATGCACCTTCCCTCTACTGGCCAACCCCACCTCCCTTTCACCACTGCAGTCTAGTCCAGACTATATCAATTCCCACATCGTCAAGAACATGCAACGAGAGACCTTGCCCTAAGGGAAATCTAAGAAATCAGTTGCCAACGACCAACCACTACAAAGTTAGTATCCTTCACCTACTCCCATGACACCTGATGACCTCCATAGTTGGTCATCTTCTCAACAAACGCGATGCACAATAATTTGACAGTCGAATATGAGAAGAAACAACAAAAATTTCTTCCCATTGTAGTTGAAAGAGATCAAATTCTCTAGGAGAAGTAAGAGATACAACATGATCTAAATGTGAAACTACTTGTAAATGCTTTGCAAGGTATTCAATTCAGTAAACATACATGTTTAAGAGATGTACATGTCTTGCAGCTAAAAACAAATGAGTTTTTCAATTGTTTATTACCCTTTTATGTATAGTAGAATTATTTCCTTTTTCTATTTAACACAACAAAATAGATTTTTTTCAGGAAAATAACTCAAACACAGATGCAAAAGAAGTTGATAACACAGTTCACCCCTCCTGGGCTACATCTGTCGAGTCCAAGGCTCCCAAACGGACATGTCCTTGATTTGATTAAAAGCTCAAAACGATTGTACAGATGAATACAAGCCTATACAGGTGAAATAGACTGTAAAAATGGATTCATAACACTCAAATCCTTCGGGATTGACTATTGGTTCACCTCTAATGGGTACCTACAACCTAATACAGCTCTCACAATGCTAGGCCCTAATGGCTCCTAGAACTTCCACGAAGCAAATACACCTACAAACGACCTCTGATTGCTCTCTAACTTATGCCAATGGTTTTAGCATCATTTGAATACTCAAAATAAATAAAAAATTCGTCCAAAAAGGACTTTCCTAGCCAAAGTTATGGCTCATTGAAGATTTCCCCCAGTTTGGCCTAGAATCACTCCAGCTAACTGTAGTGGAAGTTCAGTTAGCTCCGCCAATTATGGCGGGACCGCTCAAATTTGGTGGTCCACCAAAAATCTTGCTAGACTAACCGTAACGATTTGTTGGAACTACAGTTATATTAAATACCATGTGAACATTTGGCGGTTTAAACTCGGAGTTAGTGTCGAACCATTGAATTAACGTTAAACGGAACTGTATGTTAACTCCGGATTTCTTGCATGTGAACACCAACTCTTAAGCGGTGACCATTGTTTATGGCACCAGCGATTATGGTAAGTCCCACTATTTTTGGCAAGAGGTCACATATACATGGGGGCTGGCCCCCTTCAGGCCCCGCTCATTGAAGTTTAAAACTCATATAGAGTTTATGCCACTCTCCAAACAAGTCCCAACCGTATGGCTCGTTGGTAAGATGTGGCCCTCCTTACCTGGAGGTCGCAGGGTCAAACCTCTCTGCCACCCTGGATCCATGCCACGTGGAGGCATCTAATTGGCCTGAGAAAAAGGAATATTCCCTGGAATATTCCAAAGAATATTCTGCAAAATATTTTTTTTTAATTTTTTCTAGAAAAAATTCAAAATTCAACATTATTGGGCATTTCTTCTTTTTAGCATAACTTTCTCATATGGTGACCGTTTTCCAAATCATTAACAGCACCGAATTTAGGAAGACAAGCTCTATCCGATCATTCAGGTTCAAACCAGTTCTGAGCACTTTCATTTTTGACCATTTTACGACACTTGGTCCTGAGCTCTTGATCACAACAACAGATCAATCAAATCAATGAAAGTTCCAAGATCTTTGGCCCACAATTGTTAAAATAATACCAAATGCACTAGAAGACTTCTTAGCCTACACCCTTTCGAATTCCTATGATCATATTAGAACTACATGCACCAACCTCTTCTCAACAAACTAAGAGCTTCAAATAACTATTTTCACCACCCAAAGGGCACTCTCGGATCCAGTAATCCAGTATGTCAACGAAATTGAGTAGAAAATCACTAACGTGGCTTGTCTGAAAGCCTCCATTCAAAAGGCTATGGGAGAATCCAAATAACTCTTTGCTCAAGTTCGCGACTAGCTGAGGTTCCTTGAAAAGAGGAATAAATTGGTCTACCCTCTGTGCCAATAGGCTAGTCAACTCTTCAACCAAGCCATAGAGACCTCAGATCATGACCAACAACAAGATTTTCTTGCACATACCAATGTCCTCAAAAAATAGATCCAACAAATCAAGGAAGAATCATGTGCTACAAGGACTTTTCTCTACGACCTTAAGCCACCTATACAGGTCCACTCCTAGAAGCTAGAACAGATCAATGCAAAAGCAGAAACTTAATGGAATGCTCTCCTAACTAAACGACCTTCTAAACCTATTTATTTTTTGTAACATCAGATGGGTTCTAGCCACAAAAATTGGTGGAGAGGCTAGAATACATGATATTTGCAAGACCCAGAAATCGTTTCTAGAAATTCCACCTAAAAGTGACTTAATTAGATTATTAATCAAATTTTTATTGTTTCCTAAGTCTAAACTTAGGAAATCTGGTTAATTAATCAGTATTAATTAATTCAAGGTAAGAGTCATATGGAAACACACATGAATCGATTCCAAGATGATCCTAGCCATCGATTAAGTTTTAATCTTGGTTGTTGGTGATCCAAGAGTGGATTATAAGAGGAAGTCGATGGGAACTTGGAGAAAACACTTGAGAACGCCATAAATTTGATTTCCTTGGTAGATCTATTTCCAGAGTAGCAACAATTAGTTGTCAGAGAGCCAGAGATCAAAGCAATGAGTGAGGGATAGGGAAAATGATCCAGAGGAAGTTTTCCAAATCCATAGAGGCAACAACAAGAGGGCAAAGTTATTCCTAGTAAGGCACCATAGAGGACTACACAGTTGCTTCAGATTGGCAGTTCGATTTAGCTGAGGAAAAATTTGTTCTCAGTTCCAGAGGTTGGGCAAAGGTTCTAGAGTTTCGGAGAGACAATTTCTTCAGCATAGCCAGGAAGAAAGAATTCATCAGAGGCTAGTTGGAGGCTTGACATCATAGAGCCTACATAAAGTACCGCAGAGGATGATGCAGAGGGTCCAGAAGGCCAAGTTTTCTGAAGGCAAGTTGTGTCTGGATTGCTTGTGGAGGAAGGGTAATTCCCTTCAATAATTTGGCCCAGATTTTCTTGTTGTGGATTGATAGTTTAAGGCATCCAAATTGCACTAAGATTTTCATTGTTGCATAGTAAAATAAAACCCTCATCTGTTGCACTGGTTTTCCTGCATTGGGTTTTTCTAGGGACTTTTGTCAAAAAACAATTGTGTTATTTTGCATGTGTGTGTGTGCTACTACTTTCTCAGTTCCAGCACTATTTATTTCACAGTTTTTATTTGTGAAGGTTGCGGTATGTTTATTTCAATGTTGTTGTAGCAACAAACTGATTAGTTAATTTATCTATTGGAAGAAGTAATACTAGTTGTTACAAAAGGATTCCAATTTTCGGAATTTTCACACAACCAACAGTTGAACTCACCACACACTTCATCGAGCAAGCAAGCACTCTCACAGTTCCATGGAAGATGACCCTTACCAAGTACACACAATTTAAAATTGCCACCATTCAATCCGTTCCAGATTTGGGTCCTTCGTTTGAAGGAGCATGCCAAGAAGGCAAAGCACCAACAGGAGTAGTAGAGCAAGAAGCACCAACAACACTAGCAAATTATTAACTCAGGGACGAGTCAATTGAATGTGGTCGGGTCCTGTTGGGTCATTCATTTTGGTGACAAAGTTTTGACGTGTTTTTATTATGTTTTGATCAAATTTCATTGATGGAGAGTCATGACGAAAGCAACCAAGGAAGGAGAAGGAAACCGCTAAATTCTGGTAGTTGTGGAAGGTCATCCAAGGAAATAGGGACACATGCAATCACAACTGAGCTGAAATAGCCATCAATAGTACGGGAAGTAGTTGTAGCTAAGAAAAAGAAGAAAACGAGAAGGAAAGGGTGGGGCATCCGACGAAGAGACCAACAGTCTAGGCAAGTCAAGTGCATAAACGTTGAAGGGAAATCCAAAATGAAAGGAGAGAGCAAGGATGTGTGCCAAAATGTTGTCGCATAGCCTATCAAGCTCTGCATGATTCTCTGATCACCTGGTCATATGTTATTTTATGTTCCTAATTTTATTTCTATTGAGAAGGCTTCAGAGCCTGGATGTAATGATGATATGATGTTTGAAGCTAATGAAAGAAAGATTTTTGGGGATGTTTGTGGATCTAATTATGTTGGTTTTGTGTGTCCCTTTTAAACTTTTTATTATGAATGTATGTGTGTATTATATGTTCCTTCGAATGCTTAATTTATTGTCTTATACAATGGTTATACGTCTGATGTTGTGTTTCTAAGTTTAAGAGTACCACTAACCTTTGCATGATTCCTCCCGATGCATGGTTCAAATCCCTTAACTAAGTAAGGTCGCGGCACGACTCAAGTGAGACAACTTATTCTTCCTATGTAAGGTGAAAATGTCGGTGTTATGTTAGACTACAACTGACCCTTTTGTTGGCCCCTGGGTCCAAACCTAGGGTCTCTACCTATCCATCATTTTTTGCCAACAATTCCACGAGTGTTGGATAGGGGTGGTGAAAAATCTTGTTCTTGCTAAGAGTGAGTGTTAGAAAGTGTAGCAAGAATGGCTCAATTTGACTTTACCCTTAGTCAAATTGAGTAAATCGAATTTCCACATCAGCAAGACAAATTAGAGGTAGTTAACTAGTGTGCCATGACTCTTGTCACCTAATTAGATCAGAAAATTCAAGTTACTGGGCTTGGAGTTCAGTCATGCTTGTGTTGATTGCTAAATTTTAGAAATTTAGTTCAGTTATTTTTAGATGTACTCAGTTAACTGACCTCTAACAATTAAAAGAGTCAATTTAAGGTTAGTTGTGCAGTGAGGCAATAGTCTAACTCAGAGATGTCCAGTTAACTGATCAATCAACCCAAAATATCCTAGACATGCATTGAATTCAAATTACCCAGCTGGAGTGGAAGAGACAAAGACTAGTGTAACATTAATTGTATATGAGTTGAGTGTACAATTTTTGCATGCAATCATGAGATCAATTCCTTGGGAATTGCACAAGGAAAATTTATTGTTTCGGAGCTTGAAGTAGCTCAAAATTGCACACGGAAATAAGAGGTTGGAGGAGGCATAAAATGGCTAATTGTTGGCCACAAGTTCTCATTCAGCAAAGAGAACATTTTTTCTTTTGTACGTGGTGCTCAGATCTGGAGCAGGTAATTGTAATAATATTTCTATTCAACTTATTAATGGAAAGAGGCTTGAGGGGTATTTTCTAGTTAGGTTCCCATAGAAATCACTGCGTACTTGTGGTTTTGCTTGTTTCATGTTTATGCATGTTGTTCTAAATTGTGATTTTCATTCCGCAGATTAGTAGAGTAGAATTTGTGTCTCCTGATTTCAATTCGATTTGTTGAGGAGTTACAATTTCTATCAAATTTATACAAGGAATATCTCTGGTGTCTTGGAACAAACTCATGCTTTTGAAGTCTCTAGGGGGTTGGGGCTTACATAATATGGATAAATTTGGACTAGCTCTTACAACCAAGAGTTGTTCGTGTATGTTTTTTTGAAAATATCCTGTGGAGTCTAGTATTGAGGGTGAAATATTTGAAATCCATGTCGATTTTTTATTGGCTCAGTTAAGATCCAAAAGTGACTACGAGAGGTTTTATGATTTGGAGGAATATAGTAAGTTTTCTACAAGATTTGGAGAAATGCCTCTTTTGGAAGATTGGGAATAAGGCTAAAGTTCCTCTTGGGAATAACCTATGGATATGATGAAATGGTCACCATAAACTCTCAGATAGGATGGTTTAGTTTTTAAATCATTCAAGTTATATTTCTATGGAATCTGTTTAGAATTAGGTAGATGTAGCTTTGGATAGTCAAGAATATCTTTCAACTTAAGGTTTAAGCCTTTCTCATGTTTATGCACTTGAATGGAACTTTTTTGTATTTAACTTGGGTAAATATGGTATTGTAATTAACCAAGAGGAGGAGACATTATTAGTTGGTCTAAGAATTAAACAAAGTGGAATTATAAAAACTAGATCTGGATATGATGTGTTGATTCAAAACAACAATTTTACCTCTTCAAAATGGTGGCACGGATTAGTGTGGAAGGGGAAAGTCCCCCTTAAATGCAGGTTGTTCCTTTGGTTGTTGTTGGAAGGAAAAAATATTGTCTTGGGATATTCTTGTTGAGCGAGGATGGGTAGGTCCTAATTTTTTTTCTATGTCGGATGAATGAGGATTCTATAGCCCATTTATTCATTCATTGCCCTTTTGTAATTTATGTTTGGAAGGAAATTTTCTCTTATTTTAACCTTGATTCCTATTAGAATGGAACCATAACTGAAGAATGTCTCTGGACTTGAAATGGAAGGTTTATTTCATCTTCCATTAAATTCCTTTCGATCTTTGTATTGTGGGGAATTTTGCTAGGGTGAAACCATTATATGTTTGAAGACTCTATGGTTTTCTCTGAATTTATTGCACACAATGCAATATCATGTTATCTTGAGCTAGTGAAACCATTGAAAGGAAATAATATTAGGCTAAATAGAGATAGTATGGGGATTATTTGATGGTGCCAATTAGAGGGATGTTTGTGGTGTAAGTATAGTCATTTTTTTCTCACAAAATATGATGATTAAATGAAAACTAGGTATTGGCTAAGGCACAAATATTATAGTTGACCTCTTTACTATGCGATGTGACATGATGATTTCCCTTTAGAATTAGGTAAAACTATTTAGATTATACAGGGATACAAAAGACCTTGTACTTAGAATTAAAGGAGAAATGGTTTTTCTACAATATCAAAACAAAACATGCCTGCTAGTCTAAGTCTCATCTAGGCTTACAATTTGACTTTAACAAATTAATATTGACCTTTCTTGTTGTTAAATAGTGATGATGCTTCTTCCTTGGTTTGGTTTTGTTTAACTTCATGATGCAACTAGGTTGTGGTCTTCTTCTCATTATTTACAATACTTCATCAAGTTCTTGAGACCTGTATTTGTCTTCAATACTTGCTAATTCTTCATTACATTCATAAGTGGATTTTTGTGCTTTGTCATTACATTCATCTATGCCATGTTTGGTGGATTGTTTCCACATTATACTATTGTAATGCCTAATTTCCTTAGGACTCCAATGCAATGATTTAGAATACCATGAACTTCTTCAGATGTATCCACCATTGTTTCAATTTATATTTCATCTAAATCATTAATTGATTCTCCATTTTTCTCATTTTAAAGAGCCCTCACCATTCCAATTTCTACTGTGATACTTGCATCAATTTGTTCAAAATTATTCTCAAACCATTCTTCAATAAGTTTTATCTATGCATCATAATCAATTTCAACATCTTCAAGCTTGCTTATTCCCTTAATTGTTGCTACAGGTTTCTCTTCATGTTATTCTGCCTATGCTATTGTAATAAGGACTTCATTATGATCTTTTGTTTCTTCTACAACTATGGGTAGATTAGCAACCGCTTGGTCTTGTAAAACAGACAATAATTTATAAATGACAACCTACAATTTATCTTCATAAAATAACCATCCTACATCAAATTTCATTGTTGTTGCAAATTACTCTTTAATATTAGTACCCATACTTTCTAAATTCACCACCTCTACTTCAAAGAGGCTATTCACATTCTTCAACTCATCAGCTACTGCTAAATCCTCCACAACTTTTCTCTCTACAATCTTTGAATTTTCTGTGGATCTGGTACTAAAGATCCACCTTCATCTTTGTCAGCTTTCTCACTGCATTTCATATTGTACTTCATTTCGGGATGATTCAAATCTATATTTGGCATTCCATATTCTGCCTCTGCCCTATAATACTTCTTCCTAAACTATTTAAATTCTCTTTGCAATTGTTTAAGTTTCCTTTTCCAACCCATGACTCCAAATTTCGAGCTCAAGAAATGGTTTCCTAACTATCCATGGATTACAAAGCCATATTCTCAAGCATTTAAATAGAATATATACAACATCAACAACATAGTGAATCACCTCCACTAGTGAATGTGGTCATCAAACAATGTGATTTGTTGCTAGAATGATACCCCACATCTTGGTATTTCATGGCTCTAATTACATTTCACCTTCAACTATGTCACCTTGAATGTGTTGTTCGTGATCTCTCATATGGGTAGTTTCTTATTCGCCCGACGTTGGGCCTCCCACATTGAAATTTAACTACATAGATTTCAACACAACTTTTTTCCTTCAATACAAAGGTTTCAACATGCACAAGTTGCACACTTACTATGAATCCTCTCTTTGCTCAAGCATAGTGGCTCTTAACTCTAAGAAGCTCCACATTCCTCCATGCATGGCACTCGGAATGACATTTTTATAAGTTTCAGTGTGGATGAAGACACCGGAATCAGAGATCATTCCCTTGGCATAATTTTTTTACCTTTCAAACATTTCCATGTTTGTAAATCCCCACAACCCTTTGGCAAGTCAATGGTATAGACTGTGAAAATTCCTAAACCAGAATCCCTACTACAGTAACTCATGATATTTCTCCTATTTCTTAGGTTCCCTTAAAAAAATTACTTGCAATTTCCTACGAAAAATATCGAAATACATACATTGTAGCCTTCACTTAATTTAATATAATACAGAAATAAGAAACTGGGAAAGAAGGAAAATACAACATAATGACACCGTTACTTTTGGACAAATGTCCCTGGAAAAGCCCAATGTGGGAAAACTGGTGTAGCAGATCAGAGTGTTTTTATTATTAAGCATAAGTTATTTATGAATACAACCTTTGGATGCCTTGATGGAAATCTAGTGCAAATAATATCGCTCGACATAATAAATTAGTGAGATTACCTCACTCTAAACTGCAAGTCCCATCTGATCTGGCAGCTGAACCAACGAGGCCCTGACTACCTTTGCACTACCCTGTGGGCCTGCGTCACTACCTTTGAGGCACTGCATCACCTCTCTGCTGGATAAATTTTCTCTCAGGAGCTTTGACTTTAGCCCTCCGATCTTAGAATGTTAAACCCTCAACAAAATCTCAGACTTCTGCTTTGGAAAGCACTGCGTGACTCTGTGTGATCCCTTCATGGATCCACGTCACCCTCACTAGGAACTGTGTTGCCTCATCTGCATCTTTCTCTGCCTCTCTACAGTGTATGTCTAGCTCCGGATAAGATTCTCTGGCCAAAACTATCCTTACCCCTCTCTGCGTGATCACCATGAAATCATTGTGCTACTCTTTGGCTCAACAATTCAATCTAACTAACCAACTCTCGGTGTGTCTTCCAAATGACCCTCAAGCCTCCTTAAATAATCTTCTCATTGACATTCAACGACCCATATTAGAAGCCAATCAATGGATAAGATCATTTCTTCTTGATCCTCGCCTTATTCTAGAAGTTACACCCATAGTTAGATTAATACCCATTAATTATTTTAATAAAATTGTCTCATTGTGGAATTTCCCAAAATTATTGGGTTGTGTTATATTCTTTCCATGACTAGCCCACGTAGTTAACCAAGGTGTTACAGCGGGGGCAGACCCCCCCTTCATTGCGCCAATTACGTAGCGGGGGGTTCACAGGGGGTTTGAGGGGTGTAGGTAACCCCACTCTATGGGGTCCAGGTGTAGTGCCCCAGAAAATTTTGGTTTTGGAACCTATGTTAGGTTGGGCGGACCCACCTATGGTTTTGTGCATGATCTTTGCACAAGTTTTTGGATGCAATGGTTTTTGGTCCATGGTATTGGATTCTTTGGCATGTATAAATATGTATTATAACATTAAAAGGAACATAATGAAAAATCAAGCTGGTAGTCTCGGTTTTGGGATCCAGGGGAAAATCTCTATGTATATGTGTTTTATGTGTTATTCTCTCACATTGTTTATTTTATGTGTTTTAGAATTCATATTTAGGTAATTTATGTATGGGGTTAAAACCTACATTTGGTTTCAGAGCTGTTTTTGGCTTCAAGGGGACGCCTTTGTTGCTGAGGGGTTTTTCTCGGGCCTGTGGTAGACCTTGTTCAGTGGGAGATCTGCGAGATCAATTCTGATGGTGAAAGAAGATGGAGAGCAGTGGAAAGATAAAGATCAAGAAATTCAATGGTCATAGTTTTGAGTTTTGGAAACTCAAGATGGGGGATCTGTTGGTGGATAAAGCTCAGTGGATCACGGTAGATCTGGGTACTAAACCAACGGGAGTGTCCGATGAAGAATGGAAGAAGTTGGATCGGAAGGAAAAGAGCACAATACGATTATGTGTCTTAGATTCTGTATTTCTGAATGTATCATGGGAAGCTACGGTGAAGGCTTCGTGGGACAAGTTAGGGACTTTGTACCAATCTAAGTCTCTGGTGAATAAACTGTTCCTACGAAAAAAGCTGTATAACCTGAAGATGAAAGATGGAGACTCAGTGATAGAGCATATAAACACATTTAATACTATGGTAAGTCAGTTAGCATCTGTTGATATTAAAATTTTAGATGAAGATAAGTGCATCAGTTTGTTGTATTCTCTACCAGATTCGTGGGATAGTCTAGTTATTGCAATAGGTAGCAATGCAACTGCTTTGCAGTTTGATGAAATAGTCTCAGCCTTGCCGACAGAGGAGATGAGACAGAAAAATATGGAAAAACAGAATGGTGATGCCTTGTCTGTATGAGGATGGTCCCAGAACAGAAACAAAAATAAGTCATCGAGTGAGAGATATAAATCTAGAGGGAGATCTAAATCTCCAGGAAAACCTACAAAGGTGGTGTGCTGGAAATGCGGAAAGGAAGGGCACTTCAGAAGGGAGTGTAAATCATCTAAAACTCCTGACAAAGGAAAGGGATTTGATGATGCTCCTTCTGCAGAGGCAAAAACCACCTCAGATGAAGGTGGGGATGTGTACTTGGCTTCTTCAAGTACACATGTAGATCATGAGGCATGGTTGATTGACTCAGGGCATCCTTTCACTTCACTCCCCATAGAGAGTGGTTCTGCGAGTATGAGAAATACGATGGTGGTGATGTCTTCTTAGGAGATGATAGGAAGGCTAGAATCATTGGTCGCAGAGAAGTAAAGTTGAAGTTACAAGGTGGAAGGGTTAGAACCCTTCTGAGTGTTCTGCATATTCCTGTGTTGGCCAGAAATTTGATTTCTGTAAGCAAGTTGGATGATGCAGGTGTAAAGATAGCATTCGAGAAGGATACCTGCAAGATGGTTCGAGGAGCACTGGTATTGATGCAGGGAGTTCAGATTGGAACTCTGTACAAACTGCAAGGTAGCACTGTTGTTGACGGATGCAATAGTTCTATGGTTTCTGAAAATGGAGCAGAAAATGTAGTGGTCTATGGAGAGAAGACCATGTTGTGGCATCAAAGGCTTGGACATATTGGAGAGAAGGGCCTTCGAATACTTCAAGGTAAAGGTATGGTAGAATGTATGAGTAATAGCTCTGTGGATTTTGATTTCTGTGAAAATTGTGTATATGGAAAGCAGAATTGGGTGAGTTTCCCCTCTGGTAGTAAGAGGACGAAACAAATATTAGAGCTTGTGCACAGTGATGTGTTTGCACCTGTGAAGGTTCCATCACTGGGTAAGTCTATGTACTATGTATCATTTATAGATGACTTCTCAAGGAATACATGGATATATATCCTTAAGAAGAAATCTGAAGTCTTTGACAAGTTTAAAGAATTTAAGGCTCTGGTGGAAAATCAGACAGAGAAGAAGATAAAGGTGCTGAGGACAGATAATGGTGGAGAATTCTGCAGCAAGGGATTTGAAGAATTTTGTAAGAAGTGTGGTATAGCACTGTAGAAGAATACTCCATATACACCTCAGCAAAATGGAGTCACAGAAAGAATGGACAAGACGTTGATGGAAAGGGAAAGAAGCATGCTCAGTGGTGCTGGGTTAGGAAAGGAATTCTGGGCAGAGGCGGTGGATACTGCATGTTACTTGGTCAACAGGTCACCTTCATCAGTGTTGGATGATAAGACTCCACAAGAAGTATGGACTGGTAAGAAACCCTCTCTTTCACATCTGAAGTTATTTGGATGGGATGCATATGTACATGTTCCAAAGGAGAAACAAACCAAGTTGGATAGTAAATCTAAAAAGTGCATCTTTATTGGGTATAAGGATGGTCTAAAGGGTTATAAGCTTTGGAACCCAGTCACACGGAAGGTTGTGTAAGACGAGATGTGGTGTTCAGAGAGGTGAAAGATGTTATTAAACATGAAGTCCAACCAAAGCAACCTGTGAAGATAGAGTTTGAACTAAAGGAGGAAGAATCAGACTCTATAGCAAAGGAGGAATCAGAGGATGAAGAGCCACAAACTCCGGTTGTGAGAAGATCAGTTCGAGAAAGAAGGCAGCCAGAAAGGTATAGTCCATCTTCTTTTTGTTCAAATTTTGCTTTGTCTGTAACTGATGTTGATCCCAAAACTGTGAAGGAAGCAATGGATTCAGAGGATGGAAAACTCTGGAAGGAGGCCATGGTTGATGAAATGGCATCTTTGCACAAAAATGAGGCTTGGAATCTGGTGGAGTTTCCCGCTGGAAGGAAACCCATTGGCAACAA
>APFE031246368.1:92519-109503 GCA_000404065.3 Pinus taeda | reverse complement strand
AGGTGCAGTCACTTGGATGAGTAAGAAACAATCTGTAGTGGAACTATCAACTACAGAGGCAGAATACATGGCAACCACTCATGCAAGCAAGGAAGCAGTTTGGTTGTAGAGATTGTGTTCAAGCATGGGGTTAGTACAGGGAGCTATATGGATAGATTGTGACAGCCAAAGTGAAATTTTCTTGGCAAAGAACCCTCCATATCATTCAAAGACAAAGAACATTAATGTTCAGTATCACTTTGTGAGGGATATGATAGAAGACAAAACGGTGTCGTTGGTAAAGGTGGAAACTTTGAAGAATACTAGAGATGCATTGACAAAATCTGTGAGCTATAAGAATTTCTCTTGGTGTAGAGTAACAATGGGCATTACAGGGATGGATAAATGACTAAGCTTTCTTGTGGCCCCCTGTGGAAAGAAAACAACAAGTGGGACAATGTTGGGTTGTGTCATATTCTTTCCACGACTAGTCCACGTAGTTAACCGGGTGGTTAGGAGCCCCCCCCCCTTCGTTACGTCGATTGCATAGTGGCGGGTTCATAGGCGGTTTGAGGGGTGCAGGTAACCCCACTCTATGGGGTTCGAGGCAGCGCCCCGTAAAATTTTGGTTTTGGAACCTATGTTAGGTTGGGCATACCCACCTATGGTTTTGTGCATGATTTTCGCACATGTTTTTGGACACGATGGTTTTCATTCCATGGTTTTGAATGCGATGGTTTTCGGTCCATGGTATTGGATGCTTCGGCATGTATAAATATGTATTATAAAAATGAAAGGAACATAATGAAAAATCAAGCTTGCAGTCCCAGTTTTGGGATCCAGGGGGAAATCTCTGTGTATATGTGTTTTATGTGTTATTCTCTCACATTGTTATTTTATGTGTTTTAGAATTCATATGCAGGTAATTTATGTACGGGGTTAAAACCTACAAAAATAATTTCTTGGTTCTTTGGAATACATGTGCCCAAGTCTCCCTAAAAAATTTGAGACTTAGAGCACATCTAATGCTACCAAAAATCAACACTCCCTCTTAGTCAGGAATGTGCTCTAGCAATGCCTCCCAATGAAGCACAACACCGACTTCATAAAGTTGTCCTCTGCATTGTTGATGTCTGACATGTTGTCCACCAACTACTACATTGATGCTACAACTATATTGCTATTAACACTGCCACTATCAACAATGCATCTGTACTACAACTGCCTCTCAAGTGTTGCATATGTGTTGTTGCTAGCATTTCCACTGCTAACACTTCATCTGCACTGCAACTAAAAAACATCCCAAAATATGAACAAGTGTTCAACATAGGTGCAATTTCGATGTTGAAGATCTGACTATTGCTTGTCCCACGCTATCCTTCTGAAGCCACTGCGTTGTTGTTGCTACTGTACTGTGATTCCCTACATTGCTGCAACTTTGCACCATGCTACTCTGACTTGGTGTTCTAGCCACTGCATTTGTTGCTCCAACACTCCTTTGCACCAACTGACACTGGTTCATGCAACTACTTTTGATCTGGACTCCCATAGCAAGGAATTGATCCGAGAGGTGGGCTCCTTAAGGATCCAACCCATCTATAACTCTTTCGAACTACAACTCGAAATCAGACCACCTCCCTCCTGGAGGTATCTTGGCTATCATGGCGAATTCTTCCTCCTTGATTTTCATAGGTGTAGTCTTCGGATCGTACTTCTCATCTTTGTTTCTTCCTAAGAGGACATTGTGTTGTGTGGTGACCCATTTCTCCACACCTGAAGAATTTGATCTTCGAGACATCCTTTTTTCACCTTCATTGCTCCTGTTGCCCCTTGGATGCAAGTGTTGCATTCTCTTCCTCCTCCTTGGGCTTTGACCCACTGCCACTGCTTCCATCAAGCTTACACTTGACTATATCTCTCCTTATCTCTTCTTACTTTAGAGCTGCCCACATACTATCCCAGTCTAGTAAAGCTGCCCTTTGCAAGATGATCTAGACAAAGGCTTTCTACTCTTCTAAGACTGAGTTTAGGGCCAGTCTCACCATCTCAGAACCTTGAGGTGTAGACCCCACAACTGCAAACTCATCTTCGGTCTCCTAAAGCTTTGTGAGGAATGAATCAATGCGATCCCCCTTCTACATCTATGCAGATCTCAGTTTCTACTCTAAGTACATCTTCCGCTGCTCGGAAGATCCTTGATACAACTTTGCTAAGGCATCCCACATCTCCTTAGTAGTCCCTTTGCTAGCGATGTGACATAACACGTGATTTACTCCAACAAGAATCATCCTCTTGGCCTTCGCCATTTACCCCTTGTACTTCTTCAGCTAATTTGAACTTGCGGGCTCAATCACCACGCTATCAACATAGGCCTTGAGAAAATTCTCATCTAGAAGGCACAACATAATTGCCTTCCATATCACAAAGTTGGATGCCCCATCCAACTGTCCTGATTTCTCAACCCACCGATTGCCATCTCTGCCATGAAAATGTCGAGCTACTCCTCTCTATATCTTACTGTTGTTTCTCAAGCAATAAGAAAATGGACTTCTTAGCGAGAAGTCAACTAAGGAAAAGTTCCCTCACTGTGCTTCTCCTCTCTTTTCTGACGTCTTTCAGCCCAACAATTTGCCTACTGAAAAATGCGTCCCACCAGCTCTTTCCTCACGCTGAGGCTCTGCGCTACTCCCTCTGGCTTGGCAAGATTTCAATACAGAAGTCGTTCCTCTCTGTCGACTCACTCAGAGAGATATTTTCCTTGAAAATTTAGCCTTCCAGGCCTGGACTGTGCAATCCCTCTAGGGATTCAAACTGTTGCCTCTTGCATCTATTCGAACTCCTTCTCTGCTCAGCATTGGGTTCTCTATCACTACTCTTCTTGTTTCACCTTCACTTCTTTGATACCATGTGAAAATTCCTAAATCGGAATCACTACTACAACAATTAATGATATTTCTCATATTTGTTAGATTCCTTTAAACAAATTACTTGCAGTTTCCTACAGAAAATATTGAAATACATACATTGCAGCCTTCACTTAATTTAATATAATATGGAAACAAGAAATTGAGCAAGAAGGAAAATACAAGACACTGACACCGTTATTTTTGGACAAATGTCCCTGGAAAAACCCAATGTGGGAAAACCAATGCAACAAATTTGAGGGTTTTTATTATTAAGCAGAAGTTATTTCTGAATACAACCTCTAAATGCCTTGCTGGAAATATAATATAGAGATATCACTCGACAAAAGAAATTATTAATATAACCTCACTCTACACTGCAAGTCTCGGCTAATCCGGTAGCTGAACTAATGAATCCTCGACTACCTCTGCATTTCCACTACGCAATTACTATGTAGGCATGCGTCACTGCCTTTGAGGCACTGCGTCATCTCTCTGCTGGATCAATTTTCTCTCAGGAACTTTGATTTCATCCCTACCAGCTTAGAACTTCAAACTCCCAGCAAAATCTCAGACTTCTGCTTGGAAGGCAATGCGCTACTCTGCGTGAGCCCTTCTTGGCTCTGTGTTACCCTCACTAGGCACTTCACTGCCTCCTCTGCATCTTTCTCTGCCTCTATGTTGCATATTTTTGGCACTAGAGAGGATTCTCCAACCAAAACTATCTCTTCCACTCTCTGCGTGATCACCACGAAATCACTACGCTGCTCTCTAGCTCAGCAATTGTTGAAAATGGCAACAAGAAATGCTAAAAATAGAAGTGCTAAAAATAGCACTCCTATAAATAGCAGTTTGGGTACCAATGCTAGATTGAGCAACAAGGAATGAAAAATGGAAGTGCTAAAAATAGCATTACTATTTTTAGTAGTTCAGGATAGATTCCAATTTTAGTCAGTCCCTGGACTAAAATAGTGAAGTAAAATTCAAATTTGAACTTAATAGTTGTTTGAAAATAAATTAATTAATTCACCATGAGTTAATTAGTTGTGAAAAATCAAACATTAACTCTATGTGAGAACATGCAACAGTTTCTCTATTAATTGAGGAATTTATCCATCAGTTAAAGAGATAAGGATGAGTTCTAATTTGAGTTGTAATTAGCTGGCTCAGTTAACTGAGTCAAGTCTAGTTAGATTGATTTAAATAGTTTGTTTAAATTAATGTGAGTTTAGTTAGTTAATGCATGCTTGCATATAACTGTTGCACTTTAAATAACTAAATATTCTCTCATGAATAACTCATGCATGTCAGTTCAGACAGAGACCCAGTTGAGATCAGAGGAGGGACAGTGTACTATCAGTTGGATGGGTTTTTCCTATAAAGGAATCTCATCCATGGAGAAGGATTTATCTCCTTTAGGATTGCGCAGTTAGATCAGAGGTTAGTGAGTGTGTGAAGAGGCCAATTCACACAAGTGGCCACACTGGACCCCAAGGAAAATTGTGCAAAGAAATAGGAGGCTTGGAGGGCAGAGGAGAAGGTTTGAGAGAGGCCTTTGACTGTCTATGAGCAGCAGAGGAATTGCAGAGAGAGCAGGATAGCTTGTGAGTTGATTATTTTTGTAATCCAAACTATATTTCCACTTGTATGATAATACGGAGTTGGGGTTTTAGGCTGAGGCTTTCCCTGGGTTATTTCTTTTGTGTTATGTGCGATTGATTTCTCATTCTCAGTTATATGTGTTCTCTTGATCTTGCTCCATTCTATTAAGCTTTTGCAAAGTGTTGTAGAAGTAGATCTTGTATTATGTTTTAGTATATTGCATAATCTATTGATCTATCATGGGAATTTCTACATGGTATCAGAGCAAAGGTGATCAAGGTGAAGACTAGTATACAAGAAGGAGAAGTTTGAAGTTTGGTTCCTGAATATAGAAATCGAGTTCTTATCACATCTCTATTTCACCTATGTTGTTTAGTGGTTTAAGACTCGAGTATGCCCTTGATGGAAGCTTGAAGTATATAGCCTGGAAGGATCGCATGGAGGCAGTATTAGAGGATAATGGTCTAAAGGACTTCATTGATCAAGAAGTCCCCAAGCCGACCGATGCTACTCAACTAGAGGAATGGAAGAAATGTGTGCCTAGAGCAAGGAGAATCCTCCTAGAGGGAGTTCGAGACCACATTGTCTCAAGCCTCCATGGGAAGGAGACACCATTTTCATTGTGGAAAACATTGAAAGATATATATCAGAATAACAACGATTAGAGGAAGCTGGCACTGAAAGACAAGCTTCGGAAGATCAAGTGTGAAAAGGGCGACACGATCTCTACGTGTCTGGACAAGCTCACCACATGCAAGGATGAGCTTGGAAGTGTAGGGATTGCAACAGCTGATGATGACATGGTGAGTCTTGCACTCCTCGGTTTCCCTAAGAGCTGGCATAGCTACCAGGACTCAGTTAATTGAAGAGAGAAACTACCAAATTGGGAATGACTTTGGTTGGATCTGATGCAGGAGGAGATAAGAAAAAGCACCAGAGATGGTTCTTCATCCATGGAGGATGAAGAAAACTACGCCTTAGCGAGTAAGGCGAAGAAGGGGAAGGAGAATGATTCTCTTTCCCAATCCAGTTCTTTCAAGGTGGGAAGAAGTTTGAGAAATTAAAAGTGCGATGCTTTTGTTGCCATGAGGTGGGCCATTTTGCTACAAATTATCCACTGAGGAAATCCAAGAAGGGATCCGTGGAAGGATTAGAAGGTGAGGTACTGGCCTCACAGTTCGAGTTGGATTTCAAACTGTTCACATGCATGGTTTCATCCATGGTGAGAAGTGGTTGGTTTCTTGACAGTGGAGCTTCTTTCCACATGACCAGTGACAAGAGTTTGTTCAGTACTTTGGAGGAGAAAGATCTCCAGATACTCATAGCGATGGGTAATGATGAAAAGTATAGTGTCTCAGGTGTAGGAATGGTTATTTTTTAGAGGGAGCATGAAGCTCGCATTACCTTGACCAATGTCAAGTATGTACCAAGACTAAAGAGAAATTTGGTGTCAATCGCAATGATGGAAGACAAAGGCTATGATGTAGTCTTCAGTAAGCGAAAGGTTTTCCTTAGACACATCATCACTAGACAGGTGAAGCAGATTGGTTCACGAGTCAAGAACCTGTATGCTCTTGAGGTTCAAGATGCATGCAAAGCCTTGAGGAGCAAGGAAACTGATGGAGACTTGGTGGTTGAGAGGGAGAGTACATTACCTCTCAACATGCAGTGCCAGAAGAAGTCTCATACGATTGTGGAGGAGTCACAATTGGTGAAGCAGCTTCAGGAGGTTCTGGAGAAACCACAACTAGAGAACTGAGAGGAGATCGAGTAGAGACATCTACTCATGCAGAGACTTCCAGTACCGGGAAATTTCGAGCTAGGTGGGCAAAGGGATCACGCGCATCCATACCTCCAGGTAGGAGGTGGGGTGATGTGGAGTGATCGTCCCAAGTAGGTTGGAATAGGGGCAGGATCCTTGAGTTACCCAACCTCTTTGATTCGACTTTGCTACAGGAGCCCCGATGAGGAGTAGCAAGAGTAGCTGAGTGGGTAGAGATAGATGCAGATGGAGTGGCAGAGAGTGCTACAGTGCAGGAGTCGCAAGATAGTGTAGAGCTAGTAGGCTGCAATAATGCGAGAGGCACAGGAGTATTGCACCAATGCATGGTGGCACAAAGAGGTGTGCAACGATGTGAGATGCATGGAGTGTTGTAGCAGCTCAAAGGTCAGAGAGGGAGCACTTGTCAGTAGCAGGTAGAGCTTCAGCATCATAGTATGTTTCTCGCCCAATAGAGAGGTCAGTGGGGAGTTTTTTTTGTTTTTAGAGTTGCTGGAGCAACCACAATTGGGAGAAGTATTTCATGTGAAAAATTCCAAAGGTACAGGATCGGGTTCGATTTGAATGCCTTTCTTGTTGAGAGGGAGTGTTGAAAATGGAAACAAGAAATGCTAAAAATAGAAGTGTTAAGAATAGCATTGCTATTTTTAGCAATTCATGATAGATTCCAATTTTAGTCAGTCCCTGGAGTAAATAGTGAAGTAAAATTCAAATTTGAACTTAACAATTGTTTGAAAATAAATAAATTAATTCACCATGAGTTAATTAGTTGTGAAAAATCAAACATGAAGTCTATGTGAGGACATGCAACAATTTCTCTATTAATTGAGGAATTTATCCATCAGTTAAAGAGATAAGGATGAGTTCTAATTTGAGTTGTAATTAGTTGGCTCAATTAACTGAGTCAAGTCCAGTTAGATTGATTTAAAAAATTTGTTTAAATTAATGTGAGTTCAGTTAGTTAATGCATGCTTGCATATAACTGCTACACTTCAGATAAATGAATATTCTCTCATGAATAATTCATGCATGTTAGTTTAGACAGAGACCCATTTGAGATCAGAGGAGGGACAATGTACTATCAGTTGGATGGATTTTTCCTATAAAGGAAGCTCATCCATGGAGAAGGATTTATCTCCTTCAGGATTGCGCAATTAGATCAGAGGTTAGTGAGTGTGTGAAGAGGCCAATTCACACAAGTGGTTGCACTCGACCCCAAGGAAAATTGCACAAAGAAATAGGAGGCTTGGAGGGAAGAGGAGAAGGTTTGAGAGAGGCCTTTGACTATCTATGAGCAACAGAGGGATTGCAGAGAGAGCAGGATAGCTTCTGAGCTGATTCTTTTGACTATATTTCCACTTGTATGATAATACAAAGTTGGGTTTTTAGGCTGAGGCTTTCCCCAAGTTATTTATTCTGTGTTATGTGTGATTGATTTCTCATTCTCAGTTATATGTGTTCTCTTGATCTTGCTCAATTCGATTAAGCTTTCACAAAGTGCTGTAGAAGTAGATCTTGTATTGTGTTTTAGTATATTGCATAATATGTTGATCTACATTGGGAATTTCTACAGTAATTCGATCTGACTAATCAACTCATGGTGTGTCCTCCAAATGATTGTCAAGCCTTATTAAATAATCTTCTCGTTGACATTCAATGACCCAGATTAGAAGCTAATCAATGGATAAGTTCATTTCTACTTGATCCTCGTCTTCTTCTAGAAGTTACACCCACAGTTAAATTAATACCCATTAATTATTTTAATTTCCTAAGTTTAGACTTAGGGACCCATTAAAAACAATTAATTATTTTAATAAAATTGTCTCTGAGTGGAATTTCCCAAAAGGCTTTCTGGGTTCTTTGGAATATATGTGCCTAAGTGTCCCTGCAAAATTTGAGTCTTAAAGCACATCTGATGCTACCAGAAATCAACGTAGGCAATTGGCTCCTCTAGGTTGGCATACTCCATTTTGTAATGACCTCAACAATGCTTCAACAATTCTTCAACGCTTCTCCAAAAACCACATTTTCCAACAAATTTGCAGCAGGTCCAAATCAGGCCTATCACATAACCATCACACACAACACTCAACTCTTTTTGTCTTTTATGCACACTACGCCAACGCAACTCCTCCTCCACGCAACACACCATGCAATTCTTCCTTCACGCAAGCAAACAACAACTCATTATCACACTCAAGACTTCTAATAAACATGCAAGCACAGTCTTCCGCATTTCTCACTAGATAACTAATAGCATTCACCAACACTTGACCACAGTCTTCAACCACTTCACCTTCTACAACAATATTGTGCACCAAATACAAAGATGGAGGGCCAACACAACATGTTAGTGGCTCAACTTTACCTCCACACACAGGATGCATTTCAACTCAAAAACTATTCCTATCTGTCCCTAAGTTTCCTCGACATTCACACCATGGTTGCAAATAAACTCATGAACTAGGCCGGAGGTTGAAATGCAGAGAATCACACATAGTCAACATTGTCTAGGCCGCAATGCTCCAACACTTGAACCCTTTTGATACTTTACATGCTTTAGTATTCTCTAGTCGGCTCAACACATGCCAAAGAATAGTTCTAGAGATTGATTTAAAAAAATCGACACCTAGAATGAGGAGCGGCACAAGTCACACTAGGATTCCTCTCAATTTCCCTTTTCGTGTTTTCATGCTCCTTAACACACAACAAGAGGTATGCGCCACCTCCAGGCAATGACACATCGAAACTTCATACAACTTATGAAGATCACTTCATGCCATGCCACTTAGGCTTCACATTCCAAGCCACACAATCTTCATGAATCCACTTGTGTCCAAAAGGCATAATAGTCTACTTAACTTCACAACAATGACAACAAGCACAACTATCCACTTGACTCCACAACAATCACAACAATTTTCTCAGCTCCACAACACTTTCTCAGCATTCGTGCCTCTCTCACCCCACTAGTCTACTCGAAGATCACTAAAGAAGTAGTCTTTGACAACACCACAAGCAACCTCTACAACATCTCCACACAATGCTCAATGCATACCATAGCAGTCCACGCCTAGTGCACCACATTAGCGATCCCACAGAGTGATGTTGCCCTGATGTCACCACAACCAACGTTCTCTGATACTTCACGCACCAGAACGACCACTATGCACCGGTCTTCCACGATCAAAAGATGATCCACTTCAGTGGGCTCTCCAAATAGCAAGCTCTCCAAAACTTATCACATAAGTTTGTTTTACAGTGCTTCACAGTATTATCTCCACTCCACACACACGGTAGCCGCAATAGTCACAAGGCTAGACAATGATTTGCCTCTTCCAAGCACAATAAAGTAGCTTTGTAGTGGTCGCTCACTTTACACAGATCTATGCACTAAGTCGTTTCCAAAATTTATTGCCAATCCTTGTAAGGTATGGATTCCAACAACGCTCCAACAATGATCAACATGTATGCAACAACACTTTTCACCTAACAATGATCCTAATCTCAGTTTTCAAGCTTCACAGATTCACAAGAGAAACACTTTCTCCAGCACAATGGCAATGATCAATACATATGGATCAACGCCTTCTCAGCACACCACTTTATAATCTCAACCTCTCCTCGTAGCTCACCTGTGCTCTTACACAAAGTTAATCAAAGAGGAACATATATGAAAAGATATGTGCACCTCTCAGGTAAGACCAGCTCAACCTAGAGAGTGTCTACACCCAGCACCTTATCTCATCACCAAGAAAGCTCATACATATATAGGGTTACAAATATGTTGAGGAGTTTGAACAACTTCCTCATCAGTAGGATCTAGAACTAAATAAGACCCATAATTTTGACAAGACACAACAAATCCCTAATAATAATATCATCTAGAATAGTTTCCACTTCTCCATTATTCCAAGTTTGTGGACTAGTTTAATGGAAGAGCTGACTTAAGGGTCCTCCATTTAGTATCGTGGAAGAGGAAAATCCGTCTACTACAAGAGCATTATGATGATCTGCAAGTTCTTCATACATATAGGGAAAATAATGCCTTGGAAAATATGTTATCCGAAGGAAGCTCTGCTATTAGATGTTGGGTTAGTTTCCATCTAAGATATTTCTAATGGTAATGCGTTGTCTATTTTGTCCTATTCAAATATCATTTAACTAAGTTTCAAGATATGTTTAAGGTCCAAGATATATCTGGGATTTGCCTAGCCCCAATTTTTAAGTTATCAAGCTGCTATGCAGCCAAGGGATTATACTTTTTTATTTCTTATAAAATATCAAAAATTTTTTTTTCTTTAAAAAAAATGTTTTTTACAATATCAAATTAAAAATATATATATATTTTGAAAAAATGTAATATGTAATTATAAGAGAATTTTGTCGTTTTTATTTTATTGACATCAAGTTATACAATTTTTTGTATGATAGTGAATTATAGCTATTTAAAATGTGTTTTTGAATATATAAATAGATTTAACACTTTAAAAAACTATATTTTTCACTGTGGGAAAACCTATCATAACTCAATGGTCAAACTAGCAGTGAGGACAACCATCTTTGGCTGTTATCCATGAATGCAGGCTGACTCATCACTGTTATTCAAGGAAAACCACACCACTTGGAATAGCCCACTGGTGGTTTGGAAGGGGTAGGGTTTCACTCTTCCCAGATGCCTTTGAGTCTTGGTCGCTAACCTATTTCCTCATGTTTGAGAAAAGCAAGCTTTTAGTCTAGTAAAAGCAATTTTACACCATACTCCACGCCCTACACTTAAAAATCTATTAATAAAACATTTTCAAATATTTCTTTTAATTTAAATATTTAAAATTTGATTTTTAATTTTTAAAAATGATATAGTTAATAAAAAAATATTTTATTACATAAATAGAATATTTAACAAATAATTTTAAATCTAAAAAAAAATATATAATATATATATATAAGTGTAAGCTACTATAACATGAGATAAATATTAAAGTTATTTAAATGCCTCCGAAAGTTATAATAAACTCCCAAAGGAACAGATTCTAGAAGCTCGAACGTAAGCGGTTGAAAAATTAAATGAATAAATAAGTCAACTGGTTTAGTAAACCAACTGTAATTTAACGAGTTTACTCTCTTTTGAAAAATTATGTTTAAGTGCGTGCAGTTTTGTTATTCTGCTGTATTTTTAAAATATTTATAATTCTTGTAATTTATAATTTGTTTTTACTAGGTGGATTACAAAAAATGATTTTTGTTTAGCTAAGAGTTCGTTTTTTCTGGAGGAAAGGAAATAAGTTAACCGTCATGTTTTGGTAAGAATGAAATGAAATCTTACCGTATAAAATATTGTTCTCTTATGGACCACCAACAAGTTATTCTAAGTAATCTGATTTTTCTTGAATAAAAATGAGGAATCAACCTGCATTTGCAAATAATAACTATAAATAATTATCCTCACTGCTAATTGACAATTCAATTATGATAAATATTCCCAATATATAAAAAAAAAAAAACATGACTTAGAATTTTACAAATTTTCCATTAACCATTCTAGAACATATTTTCAATAGTTTCTTTCAATCATATTCTGCAAATTCATGTATCTCCGATGTTGTCGAATGTAGTTTAGAATGAACTTGATTTGTAGAAATTAGTACTCCACATTAAAAGATTCAAGCGAGGAAGGGACAGTCTAATGAGAATTCGTAACCAAGGGTTAGGATGGGGTGTTATCATGGTATTTTACATAAATGTCGATGCTCCATCACGATGGTTAAAGGTTAGTGAAAGGAAACTTATAAAAAAACAATAATTTATTGTTTTGAACATCCGGTTTAAAATTATTTTGAAGATTATGTTAATAAAATTTTGAAAATATATTGAATATTTAATTTAGTTGGATGATATTTTTATAATTTTATATTATTAATATGGTGTATATATTTTTATTAATGTATATTTTAGTGTATAAATGATTAAATAAATATTTATAATTATACAAAATAATTTGTATTTTAAATATAATAATATTATTTAAAATTAATAATAAAATAGTGAATATTATGAGTTTTTTACTCTTAATAAAATTCAATTTTTATGAGGATTTAACTTGAATTTATGAAATAAATATGAAAACTAGTGGTTGAATATTTCGTTGCATTTAGAAATGTTATTATTAAAGCCTTGTGATCCTTCTCACTTGGTTTTGGTTTAGTTTTTGTATCTTAACATGTTGAGCTCATAATGAATAGAGATATTTTTCATATGAAATATAAAATTATTTTAAAATAGTTAATAATGAAGTGTGCATATTTTTCTTTGAAGAATAAAATTATGAAATTATGAAATTTGAATGTTAAGATATATGTTGAAACTTCCAACATAATTTAGTAATTTTAATTTCTGATTTGCAATCATGTCTTTATTGTATGATAAAGAACCTTCTATTAATAACAAATGAAAGATTGCACTGATAGTTATCCTTTTATTATTGTGGTTTGCCACTAGAGAAATACAAGAAAAGAAGGATTTTAGTCCAAAAATATACAAAAATTGAATGTTGGCACAACCAATGTCTTGTTTGGCTAATACTACATAGAATTTCTAGTCAATAAAATGGTTTGGAATAAAAAATAAGATGCTCTATACATAATTTGGAACTGCAAATATTATTTACTATGAAATCTATGCTACAAAAAGGAAACGAACTACACATCCAAAAACCAAGAACAGACTGAACTGGTCTAAGAAGAAGTATAGACATCAATAGGGTCTATCACTTCGCTAGGGCTTTATAACAAGCCAAGATGGCTTCTATGTGAGCCAATAGAAGGGCCATGTCTAGGTGCTTAGATTGTATATTATCCATTTGTAGAATAATTTCTCTCTTGGCTTCATTCCTCTTAAGAAGAACCTAGACAAGGAGAGCCTTAATGTCCTAATATAGTTCAATGGTGCAATGATATTGGTTTTTTCGGCCAATGGTGTGGCCAATACCTGACACCTAGTTATCTAAAGAGGTCAGAATATTTGCATCTGTGAATTCACCTTTGCCAGCTAGGACTTCATGAGTAGCTTGTTGAATTTCATCTTGAATTTCTCAAGGAGTGTGAAAATGGAAGCATCAGGAAGTTGTATGGGACTAGAAATGAGCACAAGAGTTGCCCTCTACATGGCTCGATGAGCCCTTCCTACAGTGGGAATGCTAACAAGGGATGGAAAGGGAGCCAACAGATGAGAATCCACAAAGGCAAGAGTGCACAAGCATGCATATCACTAGCCAAAAAGAGAAAAAAAATAAAAGAAGACTAAAAAGGAGCTAAAGATCAATATGCATGATTTTGTGGAAGCCAAGAGAGAAGTGGAGGTATAGATAGAGCTGATAAAAACCCCCTTCCAATGAAAACAAAAATGTTGAACCCGCAAAGAAAATAGACCAAAGAACTTGTTGAACGAAATTCAAGTCAAAATATATACCACAAGCATGAAGAGAAATCTAACCACCACATTTGGAAATAAATAGTCATAGGTTGAATTGATTGATATTTGAGTCAAGCGCCTGAGAATAGAGCATTCATATGGAGCCTGTGAAGCTTGCTCGCCCACTCTCGACCAATTAAAATGCCCACAATCAGGAAGGAACCACAAATGAGATTTATAACAAATAGGGAGGGTAGGGTAGGGGGAACTGGACGTTCCCCCAATGTACAATTGGAAACTATTGTAAAGGGAAGGGAAACGCTCACTCTAACAGCTAAATTGAGATGGAAAAAGCTCAACCACACATAGTTCAAGCTGTGGATTTCCATTTATTGTGAAACTTGAGAAGCCATAATAACTCCCTCTCTCAAGAACGTTATGATTACTACCACCTTATGCCATGGAGACATGAGGTGGTATAATGGAGAAGCGAAAGGGGATATCATGTTGAGGGTAGTTGGGGGTGGGCAGTGCCCACACCTCCCCTACCTATTGATTGCGGTGACAACATAAGTACCACCTCCCTCCATGGGTACAATATTTATCACCCCATACAAGGAGATTTGTAATCATGCAAAGAAATCCAACCATAACATCAAAATATGCATCACGGGCATGTAGAGAAAGCCAACCATTATGTTTGGAAATAAAATTGTGATATCCCTTAGCTTATGTTTGTAATTAAATGTGCATAAGTTTATTTCTAGTTAAGTATTCTACATTAAAAGACATGAACATTTTAATTGTCAATAATTTATTACTGATGATAGCTAGTTGTAAAGTTGCAATTATGTTTTATTTTGTAAATAAAGAAAAATTTGTGAAATTAATGGTTGAGTACAAATGGCTGAAAGAGAAAAAGGATGCAATTTAATTTTGGAAAGTTATTATTATCCATCAATAATTATGAGGCATATAATCCGAGTGGTTAGATTTAATTGAGAAATTATGATATTGACCAATTAAATGTGTCCTAGAAGACATGGAGTTGTCGTCAAGGTGGGAAATATGATATCATTAATGAGCAAGTAGCTACCTGCCACTTGTTGGTGAGATGAAAGCAATTATTAACCACCAAAAGGGTGGTACATGGATAACATCAATTGTTTTTACTTACTTTTGTCTCATTATTACGAGAGTAGAATTGGAGAGATTGAAGAGAAGCAAGAAGCGACAAATAAAAGAGGAATTTCAGGCCTGGTTTGCTCGAGGGGACAAGCAAATTATTGTGTCAAGGTTGAGAGGATCCAAGTACTTGACTCATAATTTTTATAACGACCCATCTAAACTAATTAACTAATATAAAGTTCTAAACTTTATATTAAATTAGATATGATAAACTTCATATTAAAAATAAATATGAGTTAAACTTTAAAATAAATATGAATTAAACTTTATAATAAATATAAATTTAAACTTTATAAAATTAAACTTTATAATAAAAATAAAATTTAAAACCTTATATAAAAGGTGACACATAAACCAAACCTGGTGATATAAACAAAATAGATCAGATGGATAAATATCTGAGAGTTTGAAACGCATGCGAAGGCGTGGCGGGAGGAGGAAAAGTGGTGGCTACAGGCGGGAGGGCGGCCACCGCCAAACCCGCAGCTATAAACCGTAGAAATAATCTGAGAAAGGGGGGTTGAACAACGGAGGTAAAACAAGGAGGAGGAATTCAGAAGGGAAGAATGTCGGCCATTGGAAGAGCTTTAAGGTTCTATGCACGGGGGACAGTGAGCTTCTGTTGAGAAGCTTACTGGATTGAGCAGCGAGGCTCTGCTCAGTCTGGCTGGGTGGAATTGGTCTCTTGGAAATTGGATCAGAATAGCCACAGCATCATCATCGACACTAGTTCAGTAGTAGTTCAGGTAAGTACAAATTTAAAAATTCCTTACGCTTCCTGTATTTCAGTTCTGGTTCTTACATTTGGTATGAGAGCACAGTTTCGAACCCTGGAGACCTTAAAGTCCCTAGAAGTAATTAATGCTGTAACTTTACATAAACATCCACCGAATAAATTTACGTTGCAGCTAGATGATGAGCCCCAATTTTGGTACAATTCGGGCTCATTTTGGCCTACTTTACTTGCTCAAACCATTCATCTTTATTTGCTTATGCATGCATTTCTTAGTTATTTCATGTTGTTTGTAGGATGAAGGTTAGACACTTTATCCACGTGACTAATGCATTGTGATTCCAGGTTTTGGCATTAAAAAGGGGAACAAGAGACAACGCAAAAGGAATAAGGAGACAATAAGGTGGCACTGCTGATTCTGTGGAGAGATGTCCACGGTATTGGGACATTCCTCGTGATTCCCACCGAGAACTCCGAGCTCCAATCAATCTCCCCTCCGAGCCTCAGAAGTAGCCAGCTGTCCTACAGGAACAGCAGTCATTAACTGTTGACTGCCTCACCAATCCGCAGTTAAACTTCAGCTGGACAGCCGAGCTCCTAGAATCAAGGCTACTTGGCGGATCATCATCTTTTTTTGTATAAATATGGAGGCCGTAGCCTTAGATAGGTTGTTGAATCTTTTGGGGTATCATATCATTGTGGAATCAGTCCAGTTTTGTTTTTCTTTTGCTGTAAGCCAGTCTGGCATAACATTGGATTATGAATAAAGAGGACAGTTTGTGATCGATTCCTGAGGTTTATTAGGAGACTATAGCTCTCAGGTTAGGGCCCAACCTGAGAGCCATAGATCCCCTCTGTTGTAGTATTGTTTTTTTTATTTCTTTTCCAGCACTTTACGTTTCATTTGTACATGCAATTTGAATGGCAGTCTTGTAATTCGATTTTCTTATGAGTTAGATAGATTTCGTTTATGGTACAATTACTTTTACTTGTTTAGCGTAGCAAATGATACATGATATCCATTGGAGCTCCAGCAAAATCGTTTGTTAAGGCTCACTGCCATCTCGTTTGAAGATTGTGGTGCAATCCATAGCAAACCACCAAAAACACGCATGAATTTGGTTTACACAGTTATGATTTGGATTTAGATGCTTCCTTGTCATCTACACGAACCACACATCTCTTCATCACAGTCCCATACGTATTTCTCCTTGCGTTTTGGATCACTGTTCAATAAAATCACGGTACACTTAGTGAAGGTTGATGCATTTTTGGTTTGATCAGCAGTTTTGGTCATTTGTTTCATTTACACTCTGCTCCATCTCGTTCCATTGCCATCCTTTCTGTTTTGACCTTGCATGCAACCACGTTTCTTTGCCTTACACTGCG
>APFE031246368.1:80514-92499 GCA_000404065.3 Pinus taeda | reverse complement strand
GGGCCCTGCCTAATGAGGTCTCATGGGATCCCAACGTTGCTTTGGGTGACCTGCAATTGATGGCATTGGCCTCATGGTTAAACCATGAGGACCAAAGAGCAAACGAGGCCAAATTAATCATGAACAAAGAAGTGAAGGAGCCATTGCTCATTAGGCCGGAAATTGAAGACCCGGTAACCCTCATCTCGACACATAAGCAATTAGCTACAGACCCCACAGCTTCACTAAAGTGTATGGACAAACAAGCTCAAGCTATCGCCCACTTCAAGGATATGGAGAGGCAAGGCTGTTGGGGGACAATGCTGCTCATGCTTGTCAGCGTAGGTGGAATACCCTCGGCCACAGCCTACAAGTCCGAGAATATCACACACCCATCCGAATGAGGGAAGCTTTGGCCAGGGTTTCCCTCTACAAGAAATCCGTGCAGAGCCTCCAGGCCAATTGGATTGGCCGTAAACTCAGCCCACCACTGCTGCTGGGCCTAACTGAGGGAAATTCAAAGGTAGATGAAGGTCAGCAATGGGTAGAGGTGGACAGGACAACAGGATTTCACACCCGCAGGGAAGATACTAGCATTGAGCCTTGGGATGCCAGCGAAGTAGTGCGGGCCACGAAGGATGAGGACTTGGATTGAGTTGCTCAAGGATGAGCAAATGTTTCAGCTGGGGGGTGATGATGAGCCCCAATTTTGGTACAATTCGTGCTCATTTTGGCCTACTTTACTTGCTCAAACCATTCATCTTTATTTGCTTATGCATGCATTTCTTAGTTATTTCATGTTGTTTGTAGGAGGAAGGTTAGACACTTTATCCACGTGACTAATGCATTGTGATTCCAGGTTTTGGCATGGAAAAAGGGGAACAAAAGACAACGTAAAAGGAATAAGGAGACATAAGGTGGCACTGCTGATTTTGGGGAGGGATGTCCACAGTATGGGGACATTCCTCGTGATTCCCACCGAGAACTCCGAGCTCCAATCAATCTCCCCTCCGAGCCTCAGAAGTAGCCATCTGTCCTACAGGAACAGCAGTCATCAACTGTTGACTGCCTCACAAATCTGCAGTTAAACTTCAGTTGGACAACCGAGCTCCTAGAATCAAGGCTACTTGGCGGATCATCACTTTTTTGTATAAATATGGAGGCCGTAGCCTTAGAGAGGTTGTTGAATCTCTTGGGTTATCATATCATTTTGGAATCAGTCCAGTTTTGTTTTCTTTTGTTGTAAGCCAGTTTGGCAATGACGTTGATTATGATAAAGAGGACAGTTTGTGATCGATTCCTGAGTTTTATTAGGAGACTATAGCTCTCAGCGTTAGGGCCCAACCTGAGAGCCATTGAAATCCTCTTTGTAGTATTGTTTCTATTCTTTCCAGCACTTTGAGGTTTCATTTGCAAAGCAATTTGAATGGCAGTCTTGTAATTCGATTCCTCTTATGAGTTAGATAGATTTTGTTTATGGTACAATTACTTTCACTTGTTTAGTGTAGCAAATGATACATGACCCATTGTGGTCAGCAAATCGTTTGTTAAGGCTCACTTCCATTCTCGTTTGAAGATGGGTGCAGTCCATAGCAGCCACCAAAACCACGATGAATTTGGTTTGTACAGTTATGATTTGGATTAGATGCTTCCTTGTCATTTACACGAACCACACATCTCTTCATCACAGTCCCATACGTATTTCTCCTTGCGTTTTGGATCACTGTTCAATAAAATCACGGTACACTTAGTGTAGGTTGATGCATTTTTGGTTTGATCAACAGTTTTGGTCATTTGTTTCATTTACACTCTTCTCCATCTCGTTCCATTGCAATCCTTTCTGTTTTGACCTTGCATGCAACCACGTTTCTTTGCCTTACACTGCGTTCTGCCCTTTCCTAAACATCTCCTCATTCTCACGTAGCCTCATTCTTTGACCTTTCACATCCATCACTCCAACACGCTCCCTACACCTATTTCCCATCTCATCCTTCCATTCCTGAGCCATCACTAGCCTGATCCCTATCTCTCACATCCCTTCCTATCCATCCATCACCTTTCCCTCACCTCAATCCTCCACGTCAGAGACATCCTGTAGCAATTCAGAGACATCCCTGTAGAAAACCCTGAGTTTCCTGTAGAATCCCCTGCAGACATCCTGTAGGAGGTCTTTCACGTGGTTGCTGAGCTTCTGCACGTGGAAAGCCTCTGTGGATGGATGCCAAGGGTCCATAGGGACCTCACCTAGCCTCCCCAACCTGTCCCACGCTTTCCTTCCTTCTCCATCCAATCTGCACAATCAAACCCTAATAAGTAAACAAAACACAATCACTCCACCTACTTAATGAAAAAGTATAAAAACATGTCCTTTATAATGTCAGTAGTTTAGATTCATGCATTTCCACTTATTAGATGTAGTAGCAGCATTGGTAGAAGCATTACTCATCCTCATTGCATTATAGAGATTAGACTAGTCAAATTAGGGTTTTCCTAGGGTTACATGCTTTGATTTACTTTTAGTTCATTTTTGTCAATTAGCTTAGTCTCCTTTGAGCTAGCTTTCGTCCATCATTGATAAAGCTTCTTCTGTGAACCTATAGAAGTTGGCTTGAGCCCTAGCGGACTTGTGCCAGCTGACCAAGTGACAGCTGCGACAAGAACTAGTACTTGTGCATATAGCACCGTCGCTTCCAAGTTTGTACGAACAACCGGGTTGATAAAATGAGAGACAGGAAGCCTCAGGAGTTGTAGCATTATTGCTACAATACTGGAGCTCACCAGTTACTATACCCACACATTTGGCAAGAGGGACCGCTTCTATCCATAGAAGGGATTGTCTAGTTAGTAAGGACAGGGGAACTAATATTTCCCTTTTCCATCACCTCAATAGAATAACTCACCAGGGTAAAGCAATGCAAGGGTTAATTTTGTGCAATATTCTGACCCTCAATAGTAACAATCATTTGAACATACAAATACAGCTTATCCCCCCACTATTGTTAATAAGAAAGGAAAGAACAAGCCCAAGGGAGAGCTTGTGCATGGGGAAATAATCAACAAAAACCCTTGCAGGGGCCATCTGGGGGCAACCCCAAACGGAACTCAAACTAGGGATAGACCAATAAAAACCCAAAAAGGAATAAACAAGAAATCGAGTCTACAAACCAATCATGTTTGTGTCATTTGGGAGGAATATGGTCATTACACCCGTCATTGTCCACAACTCCCCAAGTTGAAGAGGATAAAAGATAGTGGGGGGAAAGGGGGGGCAAATCAATAAACTATAGTAATGCAACATCCCTCCCCCCATCAAGGAGTGGTAAATTTGTAGCAGAAACCATCCAAAAACACTATCAAAATGCTCCTGCAGGAAGTTCCCAAAGTACCTCATGTCACAACATTTTCATGGTAGGGGAAGAAGATCTCCTGCAGACACGCAACTGAGAATATGAAACTCCACCAGAAAACAACCCTTCCACCTCAACTAATGAAGCACCTACAACACCTTTGAAAATCCTTCAATATGCCATAGAACCCATCCCAGAGATTATTAAAGGACCTTTATGGTGAACTAGAAAAAACTCAAAGGCTGCTCACATCTATAGCATAGTTGATGACTTATCTCAAACTCCTTCAGCTATATCAGCATTATAAGTTTTGCAATCATGCCCAACCCAAAGGAAAGCCTTACTTTCTACATTAGGATCAATCAATCCTGTCAATTCTCATTTAATGGTCATTAAATTGGATAAAGCTACCCCATGTCTATAATCAACTGTCACTTTTCAAATTCTGGTATGAGTCCAGAATATCACCATTCAATGTTGCATAGTTGATGAGTGGCCGTACACATGTATCATGTCCAAAAACAATTGGTAGAAAATTAGATCTCCCAAATGCAAACCATCTGAAAACACTCTTAGAGCATACAACAGGCGCCCTTCTACCCTTGTAGGCCTATACCAAGGCGTTCCAATACAACTTGTCATTAAATGGTACTCATTGACATAGAATTCTTGGATGCATAGTTGGATTACATGTATGAGATGAAAGTAGTGGCATCCTCTGTATTGAGAGTAATGATGTTCCCTCATGACGAATTTTTTTTTTTACAATTAACTGACTCACATACTGTGAGAATAAGACATTAACTGCCCCTGATGGTGTGCTACCTTTTGTTGGATCTTCTCCTGAGTTTATCATAACCTATACTGAATTTAGATCGAGACAATCTAAACCATCAATGCTCCTTGGACATACCTAGGAGACCCACCTTTGTTGGAGGATACTCCTTTGGCCACATGAGCCCCTATGTGCATGATGAGTTCATCAAACACCCATAAAGATTAGGAACTTGTTCCAGATACCAACAACAATATAGTTGCTTATTCTTCATTATTACCATATGATATCACTCAAACACCCTTCTTATTACCTCCACCTTGTTTTGTCTCTCGCCAAGTCATTACAACACTCACGTTGCCCAATATGGCTCTGTATATACCAGTTTGGTAACTGGCCCTTTAGGCCATGTCAGAAACATCACATTGAAATGTGTCATTTCTATACCCCCTCCTCAAGATGACACCCCACAACAAGTGATGCTTGAATCGACAACAGTTGATGCCAGAAAAATGGATAAGAAAAATGGTAAGAAGGTGGAAGCTTCAAATGCTTCCTCCTCAAGAGTACCTCCACCTTGTGCTTTTTGTGATGTAATGGGGCACCCTAAAAATATGTGCCCTGAGTTAGACGAGTTAAAATATCTTTTTCATGCCCTAAAAGTGCCAGTAAACACTCCCCCAACTACAAGGGAAAAGACCACACCTACGCACAATAAGGAATTACACACTAACCATGCATACGCTATATGTGTGGAATACATGCATTACACTCAACATTTCCTAAAAATCCCTTGATATCGAGATGCTTTAGGTGCACTCACCCAAGCTAATACCATAACCCCATCACTACTAGCAATACCAACGGAAGACGATGGATCTAAAACCATTACTTACATTACGAGGGAAGAAGCTTCATACTCATATCCATATTCTAGTCACCCAACCTCCTGCCATACACTCCATGTTACCTTGATCAACAAACCCAGATGCAGGCATCATAGTTACCACATATGTGAAGGAAACCATCATACTTGGTGTTGCCCACACCTTCTCCAATTCTGTGAAAAATTGGATTCCATGGCCCTATTCATCCCTAAGAACTCAATGTTAGTCGAACCAGATACCCAATCTTTGAATAACAACACACCAATAGGGGATGATGGATTTAAGTCCATATTATGTGTATTCAAGGACAAAACACCACCTGAGACATAGCCATACACCCATCAACATGTTAACTCCCACCACGATTAGTCAGGATCTAGAAAAAAGACGAAACAACCTCACGCTACATTTCCAAAATCACCCTACATGTGAACCCTATATAATAGACCCAACCACCTGGTAAATCAATGTCGAGAATTGGGTAATATTTGAGTCATGTTTTTCTTGTTGGTCCATATTTTGCAACCTAACTGCACTAGACACTCACACCATTAGTGTCACATCTGCCCTCAAGCACACCATATGCGGAATTATATGTACCGTCCATGTTTTTGAGCAACGAGAGCAGCATTAATAAAGCCTAAAATTGGGGAGACACCTCATGCTAATACTAAGAACCAAATTTTTTCGACACCCAATAATTCCCCACCGCATGATGCCAACTAGGCATCATCATCTCACACTATTGATGATATTGACACCCACACCATTTATTGTGTTGGCACTAGTTCTATGTGCAGTATTTGCACCAATAACTCTCATAGTTTTGAGACATGTCCTATGTTACAAATATTTTGACAAATTATAATTCATCGCCAACCTCACATAGAGGAATATACGTTGTCTCCTAGGACAATGATGGTATCATGGGAAACCACTCCAACTCACCATCGATCCGCAATTACATAAATTTTACCACCACCTAATTCTAATGACACGTAACATCACATATAATTCATTTCCTCTTCCAGAGGAACCATGATTCATGTTGTCTTCTCATCATTTTTTGGTTTCAATACTCCTAAACCCACCATAATGAGGGTGTCATCACCAACTGTGTAGACCCATCCCATCTGCATATTGTCAACATCACTAGGTTCTATGGAATTAACCACCGAATCATTTTCTTGGTCATCTTTCAACAAAAAAAAATATGGAACTCATCCCTCACGACCTCACGCAACTTGGTTCAAAATTTGGTAGTATTTTTCACTCAGAGGAAGATATTCTAGAGGCCATGATGGAGCTCGAGTGTCCTTTGGATGCCATGTATCACCACTCTTTCTTCCTACCTGAAAAATCCTTCGTGCCTCTAGATGCACCGGCACATGATATTTGCACCATAGATTCAAATGATTTCCTACCACTAGGACAGGTATATTGGTTCAAAAAACCCATTCCTACACCATATGCATTTGAGGAAGGGAACATGTCTAATATCTCACCTACTACTAATTTCAATATTTCAGTCAAACCTAGCATTGTCGAACAAGACTCATTGGGGGCATCATGCTCCCCAAATGAGGTAACCTCATATAAAGACCTATTTCAACAATATAGGGATATCTTCACATGGAAATATTCTAATATCCCAGGCATCAAACCAATCATCATGGAGCACAATATAGAAACTTTGCTTGACATTCACCCACATCCTGCAAAAGCAATGTCAAATCCACCCTTCTAAAGTTGAAGCGATAAAGCAAGAAATTGATTGTTAGGTCCCTATAATACTAGTGCAACCCCTTATTGTTATTGTTGGTGTATTCCAATTATTATCATTGTTGTTCCCATGTATTCCCCATATCTTTATTATTGTGCCCCATAGAAGCCCACTATTGTTACTGTTGTGTCCTTACATTATTATTATTAAGTAGGCTCTGATTATATTGTGACCCCTTAGACTCCTATATATAGAAAGGAGATCTTTTTATTTGTATCATCCAAGAATTTTTTATTTATGTAATGTAAATAAGTTTTTTCCCTTGAATAGGATAATTTCTAAGTCATTTATCTATCTCTTTTGTTAGCCGGTTGCATAAAATTTGGTTTCAAAGCTTTGGAATCTAGGGTTTCGCTACTTCAAACATGTCATCTTGGTATTTTTGCTATAACGATTTTAGACAAGGATTCAGAAACTAAAATTTTGACCACATATAGAGGTAATATTGTTCAACTTCTTATATGAATTTCATATCTTGGTTCACTATATTTTCAGAGATATGGTCCGAGGAAGTTGGTATTTGTGAAGGATCTAGAATTCCATCTCAAACATGTGACATAGGGAGAATTGTCATAACTTTCTCTCTGAGCATCAGATTTGAATTTAGTAAAATGTGACTAAAACAGAATGGAATCCAGTTTCTTGAATATAATTTTTAAGGAGGAAGGTCAAAACACTAACACGTGGCACTCAATACAATTTTGATCTACCAAATCAATATATAATAAGGTCATTGTAGGAGATCGTGACTAAATCTTTCTCGAAGAATCTAATCTCGGTCTGACTGTGGGGTTGGAAAGAAGACTCGGATGGCTATCAATATGGAAGGTTTGAATGATGGTTCAAAAACATATTTAAAAAGGGAGATGGAAGGTTTGACAAAATGGCTACAAGAAATGCTTCCTAGTGGTGACAAGGTACTCCATGAAAATCATGATGAGGATAACTGTAATACAAATTATGATTTTAGAGACTCACATAGTTGGTTTAAGACTAACCACATTCCAAATATCGATATGGGGAAGTTTGGTGGCAAGGATCTGGTGACATTGGATAGTACAGATGGAGAAATTCTTTGATCTACATGATGTGTCGAACACACAAAAGGTACGCATTGCATCTTTATATTTAAAACAAAACATGGTATTGATGGATTTTTTCTCGTAAATCAATTATCACTTGGTCAAATTTTATGGAGGAAATTATAGCACATTATGAGGATACAAAGAGAAACACATTCTTTAGCCAATTGATAAATCTCAAACAAAAGGGTTCAATGGAGGAGCACATTGAGAAATTCAAAAAATTAAAGATAAGTGTAAATGATATTCTAGAGGCTCATAGGATTAATGTATTCATAGGGACTTTAAAGGATAATGTCCAACATGAGGTTCACCTTTGGGAACCTAACTCATTGGAGAAGGAATTATGGGTAGCAAGAAAATTTGAAAGAAAAATTATGGCAACAAGGAAGTCTACCACTCACTATTACAAAGATGTAAGTGTTGTTGCTCCTCTCCACAACCTACAAGGTTGACACTACAAAAAATGGAACAAAAAAGAGAAAAAGGGTTTTGTTATAGTTGTAATATAAAATACACTAAATTTCATAATTGTGTTGAGAATAAATTATTTTACATAGATTGTGAAGAGGAGGAAGAAAATGAACAAGAAACGTCAAAAGAAGAGGATATACACTAGGAACCAATCCCAAAGAAAGAAGAAATGAATCTGACCATATCTTGTAATGCATAGGCAAGAATTACCACTCCTCAAACTCTCAAGATAGAAGGACATATCAAGAAGAAAAAGGTAATAGTGTTGATTGATTTGGGTAGTGCCCATAATTTTATTCATTGTAAGATAATGGACGGATTGAATTTCTTCCTATATCTAGCTCTAGAGTGTCAAGTGATAGTTGCAAATGGATGACCTATAAATTGCTTTGGAAAGTTCCATAATAGCAAGGTAACCATGGTGGAATATGTATTGAATATTCCAATTCTTTCCATTCCAATGGGTGGTGCTGATGTTGCACTAGGATTCCAATGGTTACAATCATTGGGTATGATAACTTTTAATTTTCAAGAACTTCTCTTAAACTTTTTTTTGGAAGGAAAGGAAGTTGAACTAAGGGGTATCGTAGGGAAACTAGGAAATATAATCAACTCTAATGCCATGAAAAATATTCTAAAGAAATAAAAATGGGGCATAATTACACAATTATGCTCCCTCGATGTTCAAACATCAAAATCCTATATTTCTCCACATCTCCAAAAAGTCTTGGAAAATCATTCTGTTGACGGTTATAGACCCACCAACATGTTAGGGGATCTCCACAATAAGTCCCAACTAGACCTCAAACCATTTGTAGTAGGAGTCCCACCAGTGGGTAGTAAAGTAATGCCTTGACTACAGTAGCATGCAGAGGTAAGTGTGATAGCTTTGTCAGAAGCAAGTGCGTGACCTTGCAGCAAGTCAAGTGATATGCATGGGGGTTCTAACACACGAAGGGGAAAAGGAAGTGTGTCCCTTAGAATCTTGTAATAGTATGTAGCCTGAAAGGAACACACGAGCATAATGACATCACAAGCTAGAAAGTGGAATAGTCCACAAACCAAAGTGATAGGTTAAGCCAACAACACGTCTACAATAATATTCATACAATTGCATACAAAATAGTTCATACACAAATGTGTAAGTTAAATAACATACATTGCTAAAGAAACAACAATAGTCTAACTACAATAACAACATACGCATGAAAATGTGTTGGCTATGTTATATAGTATTAAGTGAAAGTTCCATCTATACATAAACCATTGATAGCCACTGGCCCCAATAGTGGAACATTACAGTCAACATTGCTTGCTCTTCCAAAGAGATGTACTCAGTCTACAATATGGAGAGGCCATGGCTCATCAGAATACTCTCCAAACCTCCTCTAAGTAATGCCTAGCCAAACGCTTGGCTCCAAAAAGCCTGTACTATGAGTTATGAGGTTATATATATAACAAACGGTGGAGTGACCCTTGACATTCCCCTTTGACTCTTGGACTACCCTCATTTCTCTTCACATTACATAGTGATTGTTCACATTCCACTAGTGACACTTGAAATTTCACTTACAACATATTTACAATAATAAAATTTCCACATATACCCATGTGGGACAAAATGGGCTTGAGTCAGCCAAATAGGAAAAACAACATCACTCAGGGCCTTGGGGAAATACCAACTCTATAACCTTCTCATGGTGGTCTTCTGTGATGAACTGATACCAAGCTTGGTACCGTGCTATTGTGTCCTCATACTATTTGGTGATGTCTTTATCGAAGTGGACACTTGCTTCCATTCCTTCTAGTTATATGGTTCTGAAACCTCTGTCCAACTCATCCTGAAGCATGCACATAACTATCATGAGTGTGGCTAGACCACCAATTTACTTATGCATGTTCCCTATGCTCATCTACAAGTCATCACTCATGGCTTCATGCATCAACTGCTCTATGTACTTGTCAACCTCTGGCATGATTTGGTTCTTCCTCATGGATTGAGAGAGGGTTCTAATTGAAGGGATACTATGTGTCCTCACTATGACATCCAGACTCTTGAACAAACATGCATATGAATCCTCAATGTTGGTGATGATTTGTGGGAGTTTCTCATATTCCGAATTGACATTTGAATCTGTGCTTTGTCTAGCTCTGCCTGCAGCTTCATCATCTTGTGAAAGTAAAGTGAGGCCCCCTTATACCTCATTGTCCATTCCTGTACATGCAAGATAGAAGCATGGCTGTCTTTGAGAGTTTGGGTTGTCTTCACACACTACTACTAAAAACCATATAGATGGACAACTACCTGGTGTACAATGAAAAATATTCTATATAGTGTCTGCATGGTGGTCTCGAGAGTTGATATTTGAGCAAGTATTTCTTTCTTCATTTCTACCATAACATAGCCTATGGAATGCTCGGTTCTATTTTTGGCCTGTTGGAAGTCATTTTCCATTTGATCATTCTTTGTTATGAAGAAATTTATTTTTGAACTTGTGGCTTCTTCATAAGCCTTAGAAGCTTCATCCATGGCTATTGTATGTCTTCTAACATATGATACAATCACCCTTTCCTCTATGTGCATAGGTGATGTGTGATCATCCAAGAGCTGCTTTCTTCGTTCATGTACAATCTTTTGTTGTGACTCATAAAATGATAGATTATACACTTCCATCACTGGATCATCATCAAGGAGAACAACCTCTCCTTGATCATTGGGGATTGGTTGTAATTCTGGAGGTGGTGGAGACTGTGGTGTGACCTCGGATGCTCTCAGCATGATATCGGTGTCTTGGTCATGTGGCTCCTTTTCTGTCTCCATGTCTATTGCTTCAACCATCTGCTCAACCTACTGAGTGAGTTACCAAACCTGTACCTTCTCATGCTCTTATGCATCTACTAGATGCTCTGATTCTTTAAACTTGTTACACTGAATTTTGTCACCCTGACTATCTGTAGTATGTGGCCTCATCAATAGCCACATTGTCCTCTTTGTCAAGCCCCATACCTCTGCTCTTCATGTCAAAACTTCAAAGAGAGAGAAAGTCACTTAAAAACATGTTTATCTCTGGGTACGCAGGTTCTCTCTACCTTTCCTTCGTGTACGCACTCCATATACATTAGACCTGCGTAGTAATACGCTCTGTATACTAAAGCTAGGGTGCGTACCCCTGTAAAGGTCAAAAGGCGCAAGTTTCATCTTTAAAAAGTTACTTGTGGTTACTTCTAGAGCCTTCTAGAAGAGTTCTTGACGTGTATTGAGCGCCTCCAGATGGTTCATGCACCCCTATGATAGAGGAGCTTATCCCATCAAGAGAGGAGCTACCCCATCCAAAAGAGGGAGTATCCCATTGATGTTGGAACTGAATAACTTCCTTTAGAATACTATAAATACAGGCCTTGGGCCAAAGGAGGGGAGGTTGAAAGCTGAACATTCTAAAGGGTAAATGCTGCTGGAATTAGGACTTCCATTGTTGACTTGTGAGGAGAGATCACTATCCTTCCTTGTTGCCATATTGGGAGTGGGTGAGCTTGTCAAAGTAGAGAAAATCTCTTGTTGGACCCTGGGAGGAGCTTGCACAACACCAAGGCTCAGGTTTTAATGGTTCCTTTTTTGTTTCCTTAATACAAATAAGTCCATTCTTCTCAATGATTTGTT
>APFE031246368.1:47771-66153 GCA_000404065.3 Pinus taeda | reverse complement strand
CTTTCTGTTTTGACCTCGCATGCAACCACGTTTCTTCGCCTTACACTGCGTTCTGCCCTTTCCTAAACATCTCCTAATTCTCACGTAGCCTCATTCCTTGACCTTTCACATCCATCACTCCAACACACTCCCTACACCTGTTTCCCATCTCATCCTTCCATTCATGAGCCATCACCAGCCTGATCCCGATCTCTCACATCCCTTCCTACCCGTCCATCACCTTTCCCTCACCTCAGTCCTCCACGGTAGACCATCCTGTAGCAATTCAGAGACATCCTGTAGAAAACCCTGAGTTTCCTGTAGAATCCCCTGCAGACATCCTGTAGGAGGTCTTTCTCGCAGTCGCTGAGCTTCTGAACGTGGAAAACCTCTGTGGATGAATGCCAAGGGTCCATAGTGACCTCACCTAGCCTCCCCAACCTGTCCCACGCTTTCCTTCCTTCTCCATCCAATATGCACAATCAAACCCTAATAAGTAAACAAAACACAATCACTCCACCTACTTAATGAAAAAGTATAAAAACATGTCCTTGATAATGTCAGTAGTTTAGATTCATGCATTTCCACTTGTTAAATGTAGTAGCAGCATTGGTAGAAGTATTACTCATCCCCATTGCATTATAGAGGTTAGACCAGTCAAATTAGGGTTTCCTAGGGTTACATGCGTTGAATTACTTTTAGTTCATTTTTGTCAATTAGCTTAGTCTCCTTTGAGCTAGCTTTCGTCCATCATTGATAAAGCTTCTTCTGTGAGCCTATAGAAGTTGGCTTGAGCCCTAACGGACTTGTGCCAGCTGACCAAGTGACAGCTGCAACAAGAACTAGTACTTGTGCATATAGCACCGTCGCTTCCAAGTTTGTACGAACAACCGGGTTGATAAAATGAGAGACAGGAAGCCTCAGGAGTTGTAGCATTATTGCTACAATACTGGAGCTCACCACTAGATTAGCTCCATATTGGAAATTTGCTCATTTTCCTTGTCTGAAGATGATCTATAAATGGTCATTGAAATTTGAGCGCTCTGTCTCAGTTACCTTTAAACCAGCCTGACAGTAGAATAGATTGGTAGAGTAGGCATCAGTCTAGAATGCAATTATCAGAATAAGGAAGCTTCAATATTATATAAAATAAAAGGGAAACATGTTAAATGTAAATTAGCTGGGTGAGAGAACCCATTCATATCGTTATCGTATCAACTGTGAGGCCATCACGATCATGACTCTCTGCACCATTAAGAATGATCTTGTCCAGGGTGAAGCGATATCCTCTTGAACCATGCAGCTGATAGCGTCGTGGAATGGAGCCCGAACTTTAATTCATTTCTTAGGAAACAACCCTTGTTCCTAGAAAACATAATATATCAATGCATTCTGCATCCTAAATGAGACAAATTTGAGTATCGTCAACAAATGCTGATCCGAATCTACGCAACTTATTTAACATCTATTCAAATAGGAATAAAAATAGTTTCTTTACAGTAACAAAATAACAATTTTATCAATGAGAAATATGTGAGGTTAAAATTTATAATCTAATACAATTGCAGAAAAACTTGACTGTAGCAAATTTTTTTTTTTCAACAGAGCATAACACATGCTGCCTGCAAAAGAATGACGTATATGCACCAAATATTCCTATGAATTTCGAGAAATTCGACTCTCCAAACTTGCGTTCAAATTAGGTTTCAGGATCACAACTATCTTAGAAATATATCAAATTCACACGGATTGGATGACACGTAAGCGCCAGATGGTATCAACCTGTGGGAGGAAAGCAGGGAGGCACGTAGATCTCCCTTTTCTGTCTAACCCATGGCCATGGAATAAATCTCTATTGACGAACGACAATAAATTATATCGCTAATATATATTATAAACTATATATTCGAACTGGAGCCTTTAAAACATAATCATAAATATTTAAATTCATTTAAAATATATTTTGTCCAGCATTTCAGAAGCCATGGATTGTATACAATAAAAAGGGTTCACGGTTGTTTGATTTATAAACATGAAAAAAAAATGGGTGGGTACTATAAAGTACCGCTTTTCAATTCTTTAGTCATATCCCCGTGTTGTTAATCGAACCCGTGACATCAAACATAGCATTAATATTATTAACCACGAGATCACAAATAAGCTAAGTCCCGTTCTTGTGGTTTAATGGTAAACATGTTGCGTTGGTAATGAGCAGGATCTGTTATGTTGACACTTTAAATGAGCATGATCTGTTTAACCATGAGATCACAAATAAGCTAAGTCTCGTTCTTGTAGTTTAATGGTAAACACGTTGCGTTGGTAATGAGCAGGATCTGTTATGTTGACACTTTAAATGACACCTTAAGAGTTAAATACAATATATATATATAATATATATATATTATATATATATATATATATTACCTAGCAACGATTGAAATAAAATCACTTTTATATCACGCTATGACGGCATAAAGAAGAACTCAATTTTCTGGTTATGGATGCCCAGGTGGCATTGGCAGACGTGGAAAACAAAAATGTCCTTTAAAATTTCTACTTATATATTTACATTAATTACTGGGAAATTGTCTTGTGAATTGACGCATAGTACCTGTAGTTCCGCTTGTGGGTCTCTCCTTCGCTTGGATCTTGAATGTGTTACCTTAAAATTGCAATAGATAAAATCTATATATAATAAAGTAGAAATGAGTAATGCATAAATATATATATATATAAAGAAAGGTAAGTGAACATAAAGAAATATAATAAGATTGAAGGAAAGAAAAAGATACAGAATAAGAGTGTAAATAAGAGGAATTTTATGGGGCCCGAACCAAAGGCATATATATATATATAATTGGAGCCCTTATCAAAAGATGAAAAAGGCTAGAGCGATGCTAAAATTCTTGTGAATTAATATGTGATAATTAATTTTTTTGTAGTCTGTTCTTAACTAATATATATATATATATATATATATATATATATAAAGAGCACAATGGAGGAATAAAGAATATAATAAAGTAATGTAAAAAAAAAGAAAAGAGAAATGAAATAGATAGTAAAAACAGACTAACAAAAAAAATTAAATTATCACATATAATTCACCAGAATTTTAGCATCGTTCTAGCCTTTTTCATCTTTTGATAAGGGCTCCAGTTGACTGATTTCATTCAGCTGAAAGATCTCAAAAGTTCATCATTCAAATTGTGTTTTTAGAGGATCTTCTCTTCTGAACAGTGAGCAAAATTGATCATCAAGTCATTTATGTTTAGAGGCAGGGATCCGTGGCGCAATGGTAGCGCAACCTTCTGATCTAGGTCTAGTGAATGCTCTTTCAAATAAACTTGCATACTTCAAAAGCATATCTTGATAATCCTCAACTTCATTTGACCATGTATCTGACACATTTATCACATGAAGATTTTGTTTCAACCCTTTATAGGTGATTCCTTTTCAAAGCTATGCATGTATGTTAACTCTACCTACAAAATATCTTTTGTGGCTGATCCTATAAAGTTCGTTCTGGTCCTTACCTCAATTTACAGTTGCTTGGAAATTACCTTTTCTCTTTGTTCAAATGGATTCACTAGTCAATAAAAGATGACACGCACTTTTAAAGATGAAAATTCTAGGATACCTTATCTTTTGGCATTTCCTTGGTATGCACATGCTTTGTGGCCCTAGCATGCAGCCTATGAACCACTTATATTACTGGTAAAAATAGCATTACATCAGCAAGCCATCAGTTAAATAGACAATATCTCTATTTTCCCCTCTTCTATCATAGGGAAGGAGAGCAAGTGTGTCTGCCTTACTATACAAACCGCTGTCTGGAAAGCTATTTTATATTATAGTAAAAAGAATGGTTACATCAGCAAACTGCAAGACCATCAGTTGCCTTGTATAATACTGCAATTAACTCTCCCTCCCATCTTACGTGAGCAGAGCCAATTCATTCACCTTAGCACCAGTCTAGACAGAGTCTACATCTTCTCTATACTCATATATTGTGGTCGTTATCTGTTCTTCCAGATCAACTTTAAATGCAATCAACTGTCCAAGACAAGCATTAGCCTAGTCACCATTGCAAGTTGTTATACACCCCTTCCAAAGGAAGGTGAACACCTCTAACAGGTTCCTTTTTATGTTCCTTGACAGTAATCAATTCTAACTTGATAGGTTCCCTGTTATGTTGTTTGATCATTCATAGCCTCCTAGAATTGCCAGTTTCCAACTGAAAGGAATAGCTAAATTTCTCAGATAATATCTATGCAAGTTTTCTGCCAAATATTGTGAAATCTGAACTTATGATAGCACAAATTTTTCTAAGAATCCTATTGCAGTCAATTTGCATTTTGCATCAACCATTAAAGTATTATGTGCAATTTATAAAAGCTACTTTCCAAAGCATCCTTTAGAGAACAAAATTGTACTAATTATATCCTTTGACGGAGTCTTTTTAAACAAAACTGGTTCTAAAAATCATAATCACATTTTATCCTAACTTATTTCCTTCGTTTAAACCCAATCTACTTTTTATGATATACTGTTGAACTGTGTCTTTTCTAGATTTTAATCATGACATATCTATGGTAAATTTTCGGCTAAAGGTCACACTGATATGGAACAAAAACAACCCTTCATTTTTATAGATTTAATCCATATCCAAGTAATATATTCAGAATATAAATATGTATGACCTTCCTTAAATGTAATAGCTAGATTGAGGTATGGCGGGTATGTTACCAACGTACATTGTAACGAGACATTTAACATTTTTCAATCATGGATGTTATTTGGTAAATAAACTTTAGATGTCTTACCTTAGGAGCTAATAACCATACGCTTCTGCATTATTAATATTAGGATAGAATAACCTGCATTAGGACAAGGAGGTCATGAGACCACCCTCCTTGACCTCGGTACCAGTAAGATCCGCCTAGCGGATAAAAATAGAGAAACTATACCTGTTTATGAATGTGAAGTTGCAAAAGAAAATTATGTGTTAAATTCGGTTGTCTAACTCAAAATTTTTATAGAATTTTATTATGTGTTCATGAACCATTACAATGGTAAGGACGTATGAGCAACGACGACGTGATCAGGTAGCATCACCACCATTAATGTCGCCACTGTCGCCATCATCATCTCCATCACCATCATCACCACCAAGACCATTACCAACGTCAATCGCCCCAGCACCAGAGTTGACTGTGATAATGAACTCTTTGGAAGCCTTATTGGAGACATTAAAAGAATCAACTAAGGCTAGAACCAAAGAGGAATGTCAACATTTGGCTACCAGTTTAGCGAAACTGAAGAATTTTGAGCCCATAAGATCGAAAGAGGACATCTCTAGGGAGCCTCAGAAAATCAGACTCCCAGAATTCTTAGGAGGTCGAGTAGGTGAACGCCCTGAAGCATGGTTGGAAGGAATGAACAGATGCTTTAGGTTAAGAGAATATTCTTCTTCGGCAAAAACAAAAATTGACTTGTTTCAACTAAAGGAAAGTGCCTTGATTTGGTGGGGAAATCTGGAAAAGCAGTTGCACCTTACATCGGATAATGTCCCTTGGGAACTATTTGTGGAAAGGTTTCGCGCAAAGTATTTACCTCCATACTTTCAACAATAGTAAGCCAGAGCCTTTCATACATTGATTCAAGGAAATAAATCAGTGGAAGAGTACGAGATAAGGTTTATGGAGCTTGTAAAATACATTCACTACTTAGATTATGATGAACGTCAAGCTGAACGCGTCATATTTGGGTTAAACCCTCACATCAGAGCCTTGGTAAGCATGTGGAAACTGTCATCAGTAGCTGAGGCGGTTGAATGTGGTCGTTATGCAGAAGAGCACCTAGGAATTAAAAATGATATGGGGCCAGTAGGACCTGTACAATCAGGATTTCCAGGAAAGGCTCCCCAGAACTTCTTCAGAGGAGGTAGCTCGAGGCCACCTTACGGTAACAGGTTTACCCCAGCAAATATAGGGACAAGAGCTCCCATGGCAGTAAACACTATAGCTGCGAGATCATCAAACACTAGTCCATGGGCATCTCGAGGGACTGCCAGCGGAGGAAGAAATTCGAGGGGAATCAACACAAGAGGACAAAGCTCGTTCTCTAGGAATTCACGCCCTAACTCAAGAGGATCAACGCAACTTAATTGTTGGGGATGTGGGGGACCGCATTTTCAACGTGACTGCCCAAAAGCTTCGTTGAATATATTGCATAGGACTGGAAAGGAATCGATATCAAACAATCGAGGTAATCATAGAATTCATGCAGTAGTCAACCACGACCAAGCAGCACATCAATCCACTGTACTGGAATCTTCATGTACTATCAATGGTATAAAACTCAAAATATTATTTGATACTGGTGCCACAGATAGTTTCATTTCGTTATATGCATTAAACAAATGTGGGTTGGCAGCGTGTAGACAAAATGATTTCCATCAAGTGGAAATGGCCTCAGGAGAACTCCAAACCGTGGGCTTGAGTGTGGATCAATGCAAAATCAATCTAGGGGTTTGTACAACTAAACTAAAAGTTTATGTCACATCCTTAGGAACGTATGATCTTATCATAGGTATGGATTGGCTAGAAGCTCACCAAGCTTGGGTAGACTATTATGGGAAAAGAATTCTAGGCATGAATGATGAAGGAGAAGTAATTCAAATTCAAGGAATCAAGAGGAAAGTATCTTTGCGCTAAATTTCAGCAATGCAGATGAAGCGTTGTTTAAGGAAAGGTTGTCAGACTTATGTAATTCAAGAAGTAAGCGAGGGAAAAGGACCATCCTTAAGACAATATCCGGTGTTAGCCGAATTCCCGAATGTATTTCCAAAGGAACTACCTGGATTACCCCCGGTAAGAGAGTTGGATCTCACTATTGAATTAAAACCAGGTACCCAACCGATCTCTAAAACGCCTTATAGAATGAAAGCTCCAGAACTTCAGGAATTGCAAATTCAATTGAAGGAACTACTAAATATAGGGCATATTCAACCCAGTACATCACCTTGGGGCGCTCCTATAATTTTTGTAAAGAAAGATGGATCTTTAAGATTATGCATAGATTGTCGGGACTTGAATCGAGCTACAGTAAAGAATAGATACCCTATGCCTCGAATCGATGATGTTTTCGATCAAATGAAAGGAGTTGTTGTCTTTTCAAAAATTGATCTTCGACCAGGATATCATCAGCTAAGGATTTTTGAAAATGATATTTCTAAGACTGCATTCCGGACACGTTTTGGACATTATGAATTTACTGTGGTACCATTTGGATTAACAAATGCACCAGCCGTATTCATGAATCTTATGAACAGTTTTTTCCGTGAATATCTTGATCAATTTATGCAAGTCTTTCTAGATGATATTCTCATCTATTCCAAGAATAAGAAAGAGCATGAAGACCATTTGCGAATAGTATTGTCCCCTCTTAGAGAACATCAATTGTATGGAAAACTATCCAAGTGTTCATTCTTTCAGGAAAGGATTCATTATTTGGGACACATCATATCAGGTGAAGGGATTTCAGTAGATCCTAAGAAGGTAAAAGCGATCATGGATTGGCCAATACCGAAAAATGAACATGAAATACGAAGCTTTATGGGTTTATCCGGTTATTACCGAAGATTTGTGGAGGGATTCTCCAAAATTGCAAAGCCAATTACAACCCTTCAATGTAAAGGTGTTAAGTATGAAAGGACCGAGGAATGTAATAAAGCATTCTCTGAACTCAAAAAAATACTCACCAGTACACCAATCCTAAGAGTCCCTGATATGGACAAAGATTTTACGGTATGTACTGATGCATCCAAACAGGGGCTGGGTGCAGTGTTGATGCAGGATAGAGGAGTGATAGCATATGCTTCCAGAAAGTTAAAACCTCATGAAGAAATCTATGCTACTCACAATTTAGAATTAGCTATTGTAGTGCTAGCTTTAAAGATTTGGAGACACTATCTAGTGGGACGAAGTTTTACACTTAAAAGCGACCATCAAAGTCTACAATATTTGTTTACCCAAAGAGAATTAAATGTCAGGCAAAGGCGATGGAGTGAATTCCTAAGTGAATATGACTTCGGAATATCATACATTAAGGGAAAATAAAATGTAGTAGTAGATGCTTTAAGCAGAATACCTCGGATATTTTCTCTCATACCCATTAAAGTAGACTTAAGACAACGAGTACTGGATCATCCTATAAAAGACAGCTGGTATTTAAAGGTGAGAGCAAGTCTTGAGGGTAAAAGGGAAAAAAAATCTAAATTTGAGGGATATGAAATAGAAAACGATGGAATCTTACGATTCCATGGAAGGATGTATATTCCTGATGATAAAGATCTTCGAGATACCATCCTTGGGGAAGCCCACAGAGCAGTGTACTCTGCTCACCCTGGAGTAGGGAAAATGTATGCGGATACCAAGAAACTCTTCTTTTGGGAAGACATGAAGCGTGATATCACTCAATTTGTTGCAAAATGTTTGGAATGTTAGCAAGTAAAGGCAGATCATTGTCACCCAGCGGGCCTCTTACAACCCCACGACATTCCTATGTCTAAATGGGAGACTATTTCTATGGATTTTATCACTGACTACCTCTTACTTCTCAAAAACACAATGCCATTTTGGTAGTGGTGGATAAATTAACAAAAAGCGCCCATTTCATTCCCGTAAGAGATACTTATGATGTTGCTGACGTAGCTCGAGTATTCATAAATGAAATTATCATATTCCATGGGGTACTTAAGAAGATTATATCTGATAGAGATTCGCGATTCACTTCTAGATTCTGGACTTGCATGCAAACAACCTTAGGTACTCAGCTAAATTTAAGCACTGCTTACCATCCTGAGATTGATGGGTAAACTGAAAGAGTAAATCAAGTACTTGAAGACATGTTGCGAATGTATGTGATGGATCAGCAATCACAGTGGGAAAAGTACTTACCCTTGGTTGAATTCGCATACAACAACAGTTACCACAATTCGATTGGAATGCCTCCATTTGAAGCTTTATACGGCAGACCTTGCAGAACACCGTTAAGTTGGGACAGGTTAGAAGATCGAGTGATAATAGGACCAGAATTAATCCATGAAATGGAAGCACAGGTAAGGCAAATTAGACAACGATTAAAGGAAGCACAGGATAGACAAAAGAGTTATGATGATGCTCACAGAATTGATAGGCGATATGAAGTAGGGGATCAGGTTTTCATCTACATCAAACCAAATAAAAGTACTATTCGATTCGGAAAAGGTGCAAAGTTGTCACCCCGATTTATTGGACCATTTAAAGTCGTGGAAAGAGTTGGATCTGTTGCCTATCGTCTTGCCCTGCCACCTCACCTGCATAGAATTCATAATGTATTTCATGTTTCTATATTAAGGCATTATATAGATGATCTATCTCATAACCTTCAATGGAAGGAATTGCAGGTATCGGACGAGGGAGTCGTAACGGTCGAACCATTACGTATACTGGAACATAGGGTTCGGAAGCTGAGGAACCGCCTGGTGGACCAAGTTAAGGTCCAATGGGACAAGTATAGTCCTGGATCAGCAGCCTGGGAAAATACAGAGGACATATGTCAAAGATACCCTAATCTATGTCAATTTTGAAGAACCTTAAACTATGTTTAGTAAATGTTTACTTCACTGCAATCAGAGACTCAGAAACATTTTGAATGATTATAGATAAATGTGAAATTTTGTGACATAACATATGTTTAATTTCTGCTGGTACATGGATACCAAAACGATATATGTGGTTCATTTTACTAAATTATAGTTGTCAAGGTAAAGTTAAATACAATTAAATGATTTTACTTCTGATAGAAATTAAGATATTATAAATATGTTTTATTTATACATGTCAACATGAACAATGGAATAGAAATCAGGAAGTGAATACATTTTAGATGAAAGTCAAAAGACATGCATGGAATATGGCAAAATATGTTATACTGTAGTGTCATATGTGAATAAAACATGAGTTATTTTGAATATGCTAATGCACATTTTACAATTGCATGGGTAAGTGTATGATTGCAGATAATAAACAGTTACGGGGATGACCACATGATGACAGAACCTCAGAACAATTAAATCTCAAAGTGATTCTATGATAAGGTATTAGCCCTAATTCTACTGGGAGGGGTGGAGGTGTTACCCACCATTTATCCTCTGAACCCTGGAGTCATGGGAGGACTGTGTGAATCACGCTCCCCTAGACGTGTGATGATGACTGTCGGATGCCTACTGGGAATCAGGTCAGTATAACCGATGTTGTCACCTTAGAGTTTATGAATGGTTAGGTCAGTAAAATTGACGCCATGGCATACTCCAGTAGAGGACGGATAGGATCGGAGCGAAAGAGATTAGGAAGGATAGGATGATTTTAGAATAGCTTGGGAACCTAAAACTCTAATTTTATAATCTCTTGATATTAAAACAAAAATTTTAAAATCTAAGAAGGGGGTACTAATTACTATCATAAGTAATCAGATAAGATAAAAACTCTAACTTCGGGACCAATTTTTCTAAAGGGGGAGTGTATGTAACGACCCATCTAAACTAATTAACTAATATAAAGTTCTAAACTTTATATTAAAACAAATATGATAAACTTCATATTAAAAATAAATATGAGTTAAACTTTAAAATAAATATGAATTAAACTTTATAATAAATATAAATTTAAAACTTTATAAATATATAAAATTAAACTTTATATATAAAAATAAAATTTAAAACCTTATATAAAAGGTGACGCATAAACCAAACCTGGTGATATAAACAAAGTACATGTATAAATAAAATAGGTCAGATGGGTAAATATTTGAGAGTCTGAAACGCATGCGAAGGCGTGGCGGGAGGAGGAAAAGCAGTGGCTGCAGGCGGGAGGGCGGCCACCACCAAACCCGCAACTATAAACCGCAGAAATAATCTGAGAAAGGGGGGGTTGAACAACGGAGGTAAAACGAGGAGGAGGAATTCAGAAGGGAAGAACGTCGGCCATTGGAAGAGCTTTAAGGTTCTAGGCACGGGGGACAGTGAGCTTCTGTTGAGAAGCTTACTGGATTGAGCAGCCAGGCTCTGCTCAGTCTGGCTGGGTGGAATTGGTCTCCCGGAAATTGGATCAGAATAACCACAGCATCATCATCGACACCAGTTCAGTAGCAGTTCAGGTAAGTACAAATTTAAAAATTCCTTGTGCTTCTTGTATTTCAGTTCTGGTTCTTACAATTTTCTAGAAAGATTATGCAAGTCAGTATCTCTAACTTCTAAATTTTTATTCTACAAAGGATGAGAATATATAGTATGTTAAAGTCTCAATTTTAATTCATGTTAGAACAAAGGAAAAGAAGGAACCATTATTTTATATTGTACTTCTATTATTTAATATATTTAGTTTTAGTTAACTCGAAATAAACATGATCTATATATATATATATATATATATATATTATTATATATTTGTTATTTTTTTCTTAACTCACTTTAACTTTTCATTTCATATTTTGAATTATGTACAATGTTGTCATTTATGCAACCTGAGTGTGTACGCGACTTCAGCGAAGTAAAAACGTGTATATCCAATTAAATAACCCTTCATATGTTCCATCAGAAACAGACCTGTTTATGTGTGTGATTATCCTGACACAAACCTGTGTACAGTTTTGCAACCTTTTGCTGCAAAAGTAATTCACATTTTACAAACTTCGTTTTCATGCATTCATATTAGAGCATCATTATCACCACAAATCTATCATTGTTAGCTTACAACCAAAAACAGATCAAGAAAGTATATTCATTATTCTTCACTACACTTTCAGATCTATTAGATATGATCCATCTCCTTCCTCCCTGGTGCACAATTGTTCCAAATCATATCACACATGAATAAACCATTTACTTGGACACTTAACACCTTGATATCCATCTCCTTATATAGTTTTAGCCTTAGCCAATACCTTAAGTAAATCCTTTGGTAATGTCATTAGTATTTGTTGATGGGATCAAATGAATGTTGTCTCTCTAATTACTATGGGCCAATACCATGGTAATGACCCCTAGTATCCAGATTACCATGGTTCAGATTTTGTACAAGACTTTCACTGACAAGACTCGTGTATGTACGCAACCCTTCTTCATATGATTTGCGTGTACTTTCTCAAACTTCACATTTATCATCAATCTATAATATAACAACCATTTCTCTGTCTATATCCTTTGTAGTATTTATACTAAATTGCATCAGTTCCACAATCATCAATGTTGACATTAAGTACATCTTTATTAAGAAGGTTTCCATCAAGGACAACATATTAGCCATAATGCCAACAATATCCTCCTTTGGACTTGATGGAAACCACTTTGGTGTTTGGTCACCACCTGCAAACATCTGTAAACACACCTACAAACACCAAGTCTTCTCTCCAAGCACTCCCTCGAAAAACCGAGTCTTCTCTCCAAGCACTCCCTCCAAACACCAAGCTTCTCTCCCCCTTTGACATCAAGGGAAAAGGGTTGAAAGAGGCTGAATGAATTACTTCCCTTGTAGTGCTCATCGCTGGAAATATAATTTGCTAAGAGGAATCCTAAAATCTACATACTGAGAATGCTCCCCTTGAGCATATGTTGAACCTTCTGAAGATATACAATAAAGTATAAGACTTTATGAATCAACCAAATATGACCTTTCCTATCACCAATGACTCTATGTTCCCATGATTACATCAATCACCCAACATATTGGGTTTACATGTTTGACCCAAAATTTATATAAATGTCCCAAAATAATGGGGTTGCATATATGATATGACTTGATCTGAATAGCCCATACATGAATGAATATTAAAATTATTAAAACATCGGTCTTTTTATGACCTTTACATCAAGAGACGTATATGACACTTATAACCAAAAACCAGAACTTCAAGAATGAGGTAGCAAGACCATGATAGTCATCAACAACCACCATGCACCATATAGGAATCTGCAACAAAAATATCTGATATAAACAATATAGGTGCCATAGTTAAAATCCTCATCATCAACATGTAATGTAAGACAATGTAGGCATAAATCTCTCCAATATCATCAAGATGTGTTGAAGTATGCAATGTTTCCAGGCATCATCAATCAACTATAACATAAGATTGTGCAATCAAGCTCTGTCAACAACACATACCCTTGACCTCATGTCATCAAGGTCAACATGCTCTCTCTACATATATGAAGAGCCACAACCCTCAAGCAACATTACTAATCTCTTAAACTACAATGCCATATATGCATCAACATGTGAGCAAACAAAGAGTAACTCCAGTTTCATAAGCCATCAACCAACAACACACATATCTTACTTATCAAGATAATAGAAAGAATATAACATCATCAATAACTTCACCAAAATGCAACTCAAGTAGAATATAGGCATCATCCATAACTTATCCACATGCAACCGATGCATCATTGATAACCCATGTCATTATGAAAACAACATGTATATCAATGAAAGATGCCAAGAAACAGTGAGTAAACCATGATCTCATCATAAACATCATCACGCAATAAGAAGTGGTAAAGGAACCATAGATCCAACAATGAAATATTAGAAGTATAAAAAATGCTCCCCTTGAACTTGTGCCAACTTCTCATCATCAAATCCAATCATATCCATCACATCAACCAACAAATGTACCGAAGAACCATTTCAAAAATAACAATATAAGATCGACTCATAACCTTATCATGAGTCAACATCATTTCCAAGCAGCATAAGGGAAGCATTAACAGTCTGCAACAAGTCAATATAGAACCAGAAAGCCAACAATAACTAATGGAATGTCCCCCTAAATTTGTGCCACTGTTTATTCAGCACAGAGTAACATATGCGACTATTTAGATCAAAAATCGTGTATACACGTGACTATCCTTCATAACATATGTGTACAAAAAGTAAATTGTTGGTGTTTACGGTCACATATCCCTCCGAAATTGTACTCTTTATTCCTATTCAATGCTAATTCATCAGATGTAATGTCAGTAATATACACATCATCAAAAGAATATCAATACAAAATTGAGAATCATAACCAAGATACTCATGCATAGCTCCCCTTGAGATAATACACTACTGATCCCATGGACCTGATAATCGTCATCTGCTCTTCATGAGGTTATGTACCTCTCATTCACTTCTCTAGTTATTATTTAAGAAAAATAGACTACAATGGGGACCATCTTCTTTTACTCTAAATTTGAAGAAGAGGAACTATACCTCTTATTTCTACCTGAATTCTTCTTTACTAGCACAAATATTTTGACTGGATTTTTGTATCCTCTTGCTATAGCCTTTCCAGTTTCTTCTTCTATAACTTTTCATTTAGTTGATGTAAATACAATTATATTTCCTTTATCATGCATTTGACCTACACTTAGAATATTTTTCTTTATCCCTTGAACTAACAATGCATCAACTGATTTTGTATACTTATCAAGTTTGGCTCTACCTTTTCCCAAAACTTTTGCTACAACACTATTTACAAGAAGAACCTTACCATCTTTATTTTTCTTGAGAGACACAAACTTGTTCTTATGTTCAAACATGTGATGAGAGAATTTTTTGTCTATATACCATTCATATTCATCTTCAAATGAGCACAGAGAAATGCCAAACTTAATTTGTTCTTCTTCCTTTTGCTTAATATGAGAAGTGATGGTGGGTTCACCTTTCTCCAGTCTTTTGGTAACAATATTCTTATATGGTTGCTTTCCATGTTGATTGTAGAGATCCATTGACTTGTTCCTGCATTCTTTTGCTACATGCCCAAACTTGTTACAAGTATAGCATCATACATGACCAAAAAAGGGAGTATAGGAATCATAATATTTTTGTTTCATATTCCTCCTATTTAAATAAATATCTTTGTGACCAAATATGTTGCAAGAAAAAAAATATCCCTTAAAGAAATTGAGTACCTCAGAGTTGATGATCTTCCTCTGAAGTGGCTATTTCCTTGAGATCGAAACAATCTGCTTCTACAATTGGTTGCAATATGTCCATAGTTATGACATATAAAACCTTCAACATCATTGATCAGAGGAGAGAATCGATTAATGTTTCTATTATTGGGAGTAAATGATTTCCTTTGAAAACTCATATCCCTTGGGTGTTGTTCAAGTTTACTTCTTGTCTCTTTATCAAGAATTTCATATTTTGCATTGTTATCCTTCAATTTTCTTGCACAAGTCTGTGAACTAAATTCTCTTTTTACAGTTCATGAAAACTAAGACTAGATCTAATAGACGGAGACCTTTGACAACTAAGAATGTTATCGAAAATATTAGTACCATCGTGAAATCTCAAATGTTTATCTTTTTCTTCTAATTTTCCTTTTATAATGTTTACCTCAACCTCCAATATTTGGCATTGTTCTTCCTTTTCCAAATACTGCTTCGTCATTCCTTATTCAACCTTTCTTCCTTCTTCCACTTGCTCTTTTAATTTGATAATCTCTTCCATCCACCCATTCTCTTGTTCTTCAAATAATTGAAGTACCTCTTCATTTCGCTTGTTTTAATTTTCAAGATCTAGTCTTAGAGAGATGATCTCAGCTTCAAGTCCTTCACAATATTGTTTAGATTCACAACATTTACCTATTTAACATGATCCTTATTATTATATTTCTACAACTTATTCTTAAGATTGTTAATCCTTTTCAAAGCAAAAAACAAGTTTTCTTCTAAGATTAAGTGATTTTTCTAAATTTTCTACTTATGAATCAGTAAATTCGTTTGACATAACAAAGGTTGTTTTATTATCATACTCATCTTCTGAAACAAGATTACCTGTTGGTTTTCCTAATGAACAATCTCCATTTGTTTTTCTTTCATGGATTTCTTGCAGGTTATCCCGCACTTCCTCTATAGTTGCATAATGCATAAGCTTCTCTAGTGATGAATTAGGTATGTTTCCAAAGATTTCATTTAATTCTTGATTATTCTTTTGAAAATATTCACTTGATGGGGGCTTTTTAGTGCAACCATTCATAGTAACACAAGGTCCATTAACTTAACCTTCATTTTTTCTTTCCATTCTTGATAGTTAGTATCATTAAGTACAAACATACCTTTTTTGTCCATATTTACTGACTTGGCTTGATCCGCTGTAGATTCTTCCTAGCTTATGAATGTAGATACTGCCACAACATCAGATGCATCACTGTCATTGCTTTCTTTATTTCAATTATCCCTTTATGTTGCCTTCTTCTTGTGTTTTCTTCCCATTGTCCCCGATCCACTCTCAAGTGATTAAGCTTCTGCTAGAGTGACTTGCTTTGAAACCAATTGTTAGGAAAAATACATGGGGGGGATGAATAAATATTTTTAAGTCACTTTAAATTTTCATTTCATATTCTGAATTATGTATGAAACTATCACATCAACAACCTACGCATGTATGCAAATTTAGTGAACTAAAACTGCTTATATCCATTTAACTAACTTTTCATATGTTCCATCAATTTTTTATCATTAACCAGTGAATCATTCTTTCATTATTCATTTATTAAGCAGAAACCATGAGCAATAGAGAGCAGATAAATCATAAACGCACAGGAAACATATCAATACAAATGAACACCAAGATTTTATGTGGAAACCTAATGTGGGAGAAAACCATCATTGTCATCGTCTTTGTCTTCTTCTTTTATTATACATAAAACTTCATTACATCTTGTACGGGTGCAGACTCTCACCATCACGTAGGCACCCACCTGCAAGAGGATACAACCTCCAGTTGTTCTTTAGCACCCACTGGAAGGGAGCTACAACCCAATGATCTCGTTTACTGGATCCTACTGGAAGGCAACACCTACCCCTGAATAAATTTATCAACTACCACTAGAAGGAAGCTCTGACTCCCTCACTAAAGGCTCCAACCCTCAGCACCTCTCGTGGACCACATTTCATAATATTTTATATTGGATCCACCTGACTCAAAACATCAAAACTTGTAGGCCACCTTTCATCAAATTTTCATACTGGACCCACACCCAACATTATGCTCAATACCAATTAACAACTCTAAAACCAAATACTGAATCAATTCAACCAATCACTGAAAAAAAAATATACCATACCGAATCAAAGAATATTGAATCAATATTGAATCACCATAACTAGATCATACCAATACACAACTACTCATCAATATACCAAGCCATACACTGTTAGTCATCTCAGAAACATAGTGTTGTCATTGCAAACCCTGATCAAATTTACTTTAGAATGTATATGCTATTGTTCTTAAGAGAACTTGCGTATATATGGGCTTCCCCTGCATACAACCTGCGTATATATCTCAAATTACTAAACACTTAATCATTTAGCTAACTAAATCACCATAACACTATATCAACCACTGAATCAAGTACTCAACCATTCATAGATCATTGAACCATACCCATTCAAACTTCCGCATATTTAAAGTTGATCAATATTTCAATTGGCAACTAAGTCAACTCAATCAACGCTATTAGACAGAGATCAATATGATCAAGACATCGTCGATGGACAACAACAAATAGAATAGACATAATTAACTGTTAACATCATTGCAGAAACTCAAACCCTAGTTCATATATGTGACATCCACAAAACATATAAGTGTATGTATGTGATTACCATGCATAACACCAACGTACATATATCAACATACTAAATAAACAGATCTCAGAATATATACGTGACTTAGCAGAAATAGATCCACATATGTACACGATTATCCTGACGCAAACCTGCATACAGATCTGAAGCCTTTCGCTACAAACATAATTCACATTCTGCAAATTTCAATTTCATACATTCATATGATAGCATCATTATCACCACATATCTATCATTTTTAGCTTACAACTAAAAAAAATCAAGCAAGTATATTCATTATTTTTCACTACACTTCATATATATCATATATGAGACATCTCCTTGCTCCCTGGTGCACACTTGTTCTAGATCAGATCAAACACGAATAAACCATTTAATTAACACTTAACACCTTGATCTCTATCTCGTTATATAGTTTTATCCTTAGCTAATACCTTAAGTAAATCCCTTGGTAATGATGTTAGTATTTGTAGATGGGATCAAATGAATGTTGTCACTCCAATTACTATGGGCCAATAACATGGTTATGACCCCTAGTAACTAGATTACCATGGTTCGGATACTGTACGCGACTTTCACTTGCAAGACCTGCGTATGTATGCAACCATTATTCATGGGATTCTGTTATGAAACCAGCTCAAGAAAAGATAGAAAAGATAGATCAACGCCTTAGAATTTAGCCTCTTCGAGGGGGCAACCTCCTTTACATTACAT
>APFE031246368.1:21576-46680 GCA_000404065.3 Pinus taeda | reverse complement strand
ACAGTGGTACACCATGTAGGTCAAAATATTGCTCCATCTGAAGTATCCAATTTACCGGATCCTTGCCATCAAACTTCCTCATCTTGCTTTTTCTTGATTTTAGAAGCTCGATCTTTAAACAACTGTAACTCTGTACTTTCAGATATTTAAGTTCTGAAATTTCGACCTATGGTAGCCCTCTATGTCTTCTTTCCAATGCCACCAGTCTGACCCCAATTGGATTCTCCAATGAAGAGTTATGTCAAATCTCCCACAGTGACTTGATTATAGACTAGTTCAATAGAGCGAACTTGTACGACGTACCACGAGTCACTGTTTCAACCTTTGGATCTAAAAAACGTACACCAGAAACTAAATTCCGTCCTCTTTCTGTAACTTCTTACTAAATTTCAATCCGATGCTCAGAGAGAAAGTTATGACTATTTTCCCCAGGTCACCTGTTTTGAATGTAATTGAGGAGTCTGTAAAAAGACAAACTTCCTCAGATCATATCTCCGCAAATATCGTGCAAAAATCACTGAAATTCGGACCCAAGGTTCAGCGCGATTTCTTCTCAAATGGGTTTTGTTTTTGACTTCTGAAACTTCACATAAAAAAAGTTATAGCGAAAATTCCACGATGACCTGTTTGGAGCAGCGAAACCCTAGAATCCAAAGCTCTGATGCCAAATGTTATGAAACCAGCTCAAGAAAAGATAGAAAAGATAGATCAATCCCTTTAGAATTTAGCCTTCTTCGAGGGGGCAACCTCCTTTACATTTACATAAATGAACCAATTCTTGGATGATACAAATGAAAGACCTCCTTTCTATATATAGGAGTCTAAGGGTCATAACATAATCAGAGCCGACATAACAATAATAATGTAAGGGCACAATAATAATAATAGTGGGCTTCTATGGGGCACAATAGTAACAATATGGGCACTACATGGGTACATCAATATAATAAGTGGGTTGTACTAATAACAATAAGGGGTTACACTAGTAGTATAGGGGCCTAACAGATTCACATATACATTCTCAAACTTTTTATGCAACCAACTCACAGAAAAGATAGATCAACGACTTAAAAAATATCCTCTTCAAGGGGGAAACCTCCTTTACATTACATAAAAGAACAATTCTTGGATGATTCAAATGATAATACCTCCTTGGTATATATAGGAGTCTAAGGGGTCACAATATAATCAGAGCCTACATAATAATAATAATGTAAGGGCACAACAATAACATTAGTGAGATTCTATGGGGTACAACAATAACAACAAGGGGTATACATGGGCATAACAATAACAATAGGGGGTTACATGGGCATAAAAATAATAATAAGGGGCTACATTAATAAAAATAAGTGGAATACACTAGTATTATAGGGACCTAACATGCCCATATCGTTCAAAAAAGAGTTGTCCTCAACGTTTGAGTAGTTCCAGATGCTTCTGTATAAAATTATCATCCTTCTATGTGGAATATATAGCAGGTAAGTTCTTCCACTTAATGAGATACTCTGAAATAATTATTGGGTCCTTTTTCCGTGACTATTTCAGGCTCAAATATATTTTTTCCTTCTTCGTCGAGTTTTGGCAACACTATTTGAACTAGGAGTTTGTCATCAATAACCTTCTTTACGCATGAAACATGGAAAATTGGGTGTACACAGGAAGATGCAGGAAACTCCAATTTGTATGCCATAGTACCAATATTTTGCAACACCTTGTAACGACCATAATACTTGGGTGATAATTTCTTATCCTTCTTAGCTTGTGCAAGGGACATTTGTTTGTATGGTTGTAGCCATAAAAATATCGAGTTGCCTACATCAAAACTTCTTTCACTGCAATGTCGATATACCTATTTTTTCATTTGATTCTACACTAGAGTGAGGCTATCCTTTAAGAGTTAGAGAACTTATTGTTGATGCTCGATGTGATCTTCCACTTCTTGAACCTTAGAATTTTATCTTAAAGATGATGCAATGAAAGGTGGGTGATATCCATAAAGTGCCATAAATGGGGTGATTTTTGCTACAATGTGGAAGGAGGTGTTATACCACCATTCAACTAGAGGTAACCACTTGAAACATTATGTTTGTCTATCTAATGCAAAGCAACGAAGATATTCTTACAAACATTTATTCACTATCTCAGTTTTCCTGTCAGATTAAGGATGATGAGATGAGCTATGAATGAGATAGTTGAGTACCAAGACAAGAAAATAATTTCTTCCAATATTTCTAGTGAAAATGCGATCTCTGTCACTTACAATAATCTTTGGGTTTCCCTGTAGATTTTAAATTGTTTCCATAAATGTAATAGCAATTGTACTAGCTTTAAAAGGAGGAGATAATGAAGAAAAGTGTGCATACTTGGTAAGTATATCAACTACAACCATGATGATACTCTTTCCTTTAGAATTGGGTAAACTTGTGATAAAATCCATTGAGACTTCCTCCCAACGCTAACTCAGAATGGATAAAGGTTGTAATAGACCTAGGGTCTTAATTTTCCCAACTTTATTTGGTTGGAAAACCAAACATTCTACCACAAAATTCTGAATATCAGATTTAAGGCCATTCCAAAAAAATTCCTTCTTGACCCTATGGTAATTTTTCAAAAATCCCGAATGCCCTCCTAAGGGGGAGGTGTGCAATTACAAAAGAATTTTTTTTCTTGAGTTTGGAATTCTTACAAATATATAAGCGATCTTTGTACCATAATGAATCATTTTCCATCTAAATGTATCAAATGTACTTGGATCTTACTGCAACTTTTGAATGAGTTCCCACACCTCTTCATCATTATTCCATTCATCCCTTGCATTCGGTTATCCAATCAGGTTGGATAATAGAAATCACACAATTAATGCTTCCACATCCTCATTCTTTCTTGAGAGTGCATCTGCAACAACATTTTGCTTCCCTTTTTTGTAGATGATTTCAAAGTCATAACCCAACATCTTTGTGACCCATTTTTTCTGCTCTTCTGAAGATAATATTTGTTCCAAAAAGTATTTAATACTATCATGATCCATTTTTACCTTGAAGTGTCTTCCCATTAGGTAAGGTCTCCATTTCTTTAGTTCTTGTACTATTGCCATCATTTCCTTCTCATAAATAGGTTTGTGTAAATACTTTCCTTTTATTGGACAATTTTCAAAAGAAATGGGTCTTCCTTCTTGCATTAAAACAACACCAATTCCATTTCCTGAGACATCACATTCCACAACAAAGGTTTTTGTGAAGTCAGACATAGCTAAGACCGGTGCTTGGCACATTGCCTCTTTAAGATGTTCAAAGGCCTTAGTCGCTTCTAGAGTCCAAGAAAATGCATCTTTCTTCAGTGGTGTTGTTAGAGGTGCTGCTATTCTCCCATAATTCTTAACAAACATGTGATAATACCATGTCAACCTGAGAAATCCTTGAACATGCTTTATGGTTGTGGGGATTTTTCATTCCTTAATAGCTTTTATTTTGTTAGGGTCTACCTTAACACGCTTATGAGATACAATATGACCCAAATATTCCATCTCTTGTACTCCAAAGAAACATTTGAAGGCTTTTGCATATAATTGTTTCTCCAATAATTTGAGCACCATGTCAACATGTTGACCATGATCCTTCCAAGACTTGTTGTAGATTATTATATCATAAAAAAATACTAACACAAATTTTCTAGGGAAGGGTTTGAAAATGGAATTCATCAAACCTTGAAATGTCAAAGGTGCATTAGTAAGGCCAAAATGCATGACCAAAAATTCATAATGGCCCTCATGAGTTCTGAATGTTGATTTCAGAATGTATTCATTCTTCATTCTAATTTGATGATATCTTGAACAAAGATCCATCTTGGTGAAGTAAATTGCTCCATGTAATTCATCCAACAATTAATCAATGACAATAATGGGAAATTTATCTTTAATAGTGAGCTTATTGAGCTCCCTATAATTCGGACATATGCGCCATGATACAGCCTTCGTGTGCACCAATACTACTGGGGTAGAGAAAGAACTTTGACTAGGTTGAATTATACGATCCTTTAGCATTTTTGCAACCATACGTTCAATTTCACTCTTTTGGGCATAGGGATATTTGTAAGGTCTAATGTTTGGAGGAACACTTCCTGAAATCAAATGAATAGCATGATCATGATCACGGATAGGTGGAAGGCCTTTGGGAGTCTCAAATACTTGGAATGATTGTCCAAGGCTTTTTGGAGATCTAGAGAAAAAGATGATTTTGATGTTTGAACCTCTGATGAGCATAACTGTGCAATTATGCCTCATTTTTCTCTCTTTAGAAGCTTTGTCATTCCATTAGATTTGATTATCTTTCCTCGTTTCCCTGTGATACCCCTTAATTCAACTTCCTTTCCTTCCCAAAAAAATTTCAAGAAAAGATCTTGAAAATTAAAATTTATTGCCCCCAAAGATTGTAACCCTTAGACTCCTAGTACAACATTAGCACCACCCATTGAAATGGAAATAATTGGACTATTCAATGCATATTCCCATGATTAGCTTGATATTATGGCACTTTCCATAGCAATTTATAGTTCCTCCATTTGCGACCATCACTTGACACTCAGGTGTTGGATATAGGAAGAAATTCAATTCTTTGGCTATCTTACAATTAATAAAATTATGAGTACTACCTGAATCAATCAACGCTATTAAATTTTTATTTTTGATATATCCTTCTATCTTGAGAGTTTGAGGAGTGGTAATTCCTGCCAATGTGTTGCAATATATGGTTGGATTCATTTCTTCTTTCTATGGGGTTGGTTCCTGGTGTACATCCTCCTCTTTTGATGTTTATTATTCCTTTTCTTCCTCCTCTTCACAATCTATGTAGAATAATTTATTCTCAACACACTTATGATCTTTAGTGTATTTGATATCACAGCTATAACAAATTTATTTTTCTCTTTTTTCCTCTAAGTGTTGTGGTGTCAAAATTGTAGGCTTTGGAAGGCTAGTAGCAACAACAATTCCATCTTTATAGTTGTGAGTGGTAGACTTACTTGTTGCCATAATTTTTCTTTCAAATTTTCATGCCACCCTGAATTCCTCTCCAATGAATCAAGTTCCAAAAGGAAAACCTCATATTGGATGTTATCCCTATGAATACATCAATCCTATGCTCCTCTGGAATATCAATTATCCTAATATTAAATTTTTGGAAGTCCTTAATGTGCTCCACCATTGAACCCTTTTGTTTCAGATTTATCAATTGGATAAAGAAGCTGCTCTTTGTATCATCATAATGTGCTATCATTTCCTTCATAAAAATTGACCAAGTGAAAAGTGGTTTACGAGAAAAAAAGCCATCGATACCATACAAATTGATTTGGTTCTAAATATAAATATGCAATGTGTACCTTTTGTGTGTGCTGCATATCACATAAATCAAAATATTGCTCCATATGTAGTATCCATGTTACCGGATACCTTCCATTAAACTCCCTCATATCTATCTTTGGAATGTGGTGGTTTTTAAACCCCACATAGGAGTCTCTAAAATCACAATTAATATTCCTTTTATCCTCATCATGATTTTCATGGATTACCTTGTCACCACCGGGAAGCCTTTCTTGCAACAAATTTGTTAAACCTTCCATCTCTGCTTTCAAACCATTCATGTCACATTTTAAACCATCCATGTCTCCTTTTATTTCTACTTTTAAACCATCAATGTCATCTTTGGTTGCTCTTTGTGAGAGTGAAATTTTCTTCACTTGGTCCCCTAATTTTGATATATCATGATGTAATTCTTCCTCTTCATGCGTCATAGTAAAGATTTCTGAGGGCTTAATGGGTGTAGAATTCTTTTGTTTGGGAGGCATTTTAGAACCCAATATTGATATATATGCTTTAATATGCCCTTGGAATTACTTCAAAGTGATTTTTCAAACAAAATTTATGCAATTAAAAAAAAATACACCTTTTTCTTGCTTTTAGGAGCTTGATCGTGAAACAATTGTACCTTTGTAATATTGGATCTTCAAGGTATGAAATTTGGTCCTATGGTATCCCTATGAATATTATTTCCAATGCCACAAGTCAAACCGCTATTGGATTCTTCAATATAGAGTTATGACAGATCTCCCACAATGACCTGATTATGGACTAGTTCAGTAGAGCGAATTTGTACAGAGTGACATGTGTCACTGTTTAGAAAATGATACACCTGAAACTAGATTTTGTGAAATTTTAGTCACTTTTTACGAAATTCAAATCCAATGCTCGGAGAGAAAGTTATGACAATTTTCCCTAGGTCATTTGTTTTAGTTTGAATTCTAGAACCTATAAAAACCCTAACTTCTTCATATCATATCTCCGAAAATTTAGTGAACCAAGCTCTAACTTTTTTACACGAAGTTAACCACAATTTCGACTCCACGTGGTCCAAATTTCATCTTCTGAAACCTCGTAGAAAAAATTTATAGCTAAAATTTCCAATATGACCTGTTTGAAGAAGCGAAACGCCTAGAAATCCAAAGCTCTAAATTTCAAATTATTATGCAACCAACTCATAGAAAAGATAGGATCAATGACTTAAAAATATTCTCTTTGAAGGGGAAAGCTCATTTACATTACATTAATGAACCAATTATTGGATGATTCAAATGATAAGATCTCCTTGATATATATAGGGGTCTAAGGGGTCACAATATAATCAAAGGCTACATAAAAATAATAATGTAAGGGCACAATAATAACAATAGTGGGTTTCTATGGGGCACAACAATAAAAATAGGGGGCTACACTAATAACAATAATAAGAATATGCTAGTATTATAGGGACCTCACAAAACTTCACATTTACAATCAATCTATAATATAACAACCATTTCTCTATTTATATCCTCTATAGCATTTGTACCAAATTTCATGAGTTCCACAATCATCAATGTTGACATCAAGTACATGTTTATTAAGCAAGTTTCCATCAAGGAAAACACGTTAGCCATAATGAAAACATCTTCCTTGCAATGAAACCAACTTATCATTCCAAGGCAAGATGCATTGATTTTACAATACCATTTTCCTAGGGAGATGGTGGAAAATAAGAAAGTGTTATTGGAGATGGTAGACACTTTGGAAAATGTTGTAAACTTTTCAACAAAGTTGGTGAGTGTTGTGAAGTTCTCTTGGTGTATAGAGGTAGTGAGAAATATTTCCCTGGGTCGTTAAATCATGATATCTTTTATTCCAACAAAGAAGAAACAAGTGGAAGAATGTTGAAGTGTTATATCCTTTGTATAGAAAAGTCAATTCACTGTAGTGCAGATGATCGACTCATTGGTCGAGGTCAATCAATTAGGATGAAACTCAATAGTATAGTTAAGGTCAATACATTGATTTTATTAAACAATCAAGGTAGATCAAATAGAAGGAGAATCAACAAGGCAACTAAAGTTGAGTCGATGGTTGACAGTGAAGTCGGGAGATGGATTGCATTTGAAATTTGTGGGGCAACTAACAAAAGTAGATATTCAACAAAATAGTCGAAAACAATGATGGTTAGGGATGTGCATGGTCTAGGGAGACTAGTGGTCATTTGGTAGTCAAATGGTGATTGACTATAGTCATACTATGTCAAAAATGGTTAAGCATCCCGATATTCTTAAGATATTAGCCAATGAGATTCAACCTTCTATCATTGATTCAGGTGCTATGAATTAAGGTTTCCTATGTAAGAATATGTCTATAAATAGAGCATAATGTAAGGATGATGAATCTAATGCTTGATCATAGATCAAGGGTGATTTAAAATGAACACATTGGCCCTAGGTGTTGATTGAGGTCAATGTTCATGGTAATTTGAATACATACTTGATGAATAATATAAAGAGTGGTGAATTTCAAAGGTTCGCTAATTTTACCAGTTACATGTTACCATATGGTAAAATATCTATGTATTATGCATATTTTATGCATTTTTCATTTGCTATTTTTGCTTTATTGTTTTTTAGTATTGGTTTATGGTAATTGAAATATATATTTTGTCTATAACTTGGTCAACTCAAGTTCTAGTTTAAGAGTGGTATATGTGGTATATGGGTGCCCAACAAATGGATATTAGAGTTCAATAAGACCAACATTGGATATCAGAGCTCATTAAGACCAATGATTATTCTACATTAAACAAAAATATTCATTTCAAGATCAATAATGTTACAGGTTGCAACTTCAACTTTATTTTTTTATAGTAATACTTAAATATATTTGCAATAGACCCAATTGCATTGGAAAAATATATCACAATCTTGTTATCCAAATTTTTGTGTCCTTTTTAATTTGTGAAAATTGTTGTCATGAAATTATTATTACAATGTGATAACTATGTTATGTTTGTCATTGGAACAAAACAAGAGTATTAGAAGTGAAATCTATAGGTCTAAATTATCTGATATTTTTAGGGAGTATATATAGTTAAAAATGATTTTCGTAAAGTTAGCGATAAAAAACTATTGTTTAACAATAATGTTGGTAATGTAGGAGCAAACTTGAAATGAAAAGGCAAGAAGCAAAGTAAAAAATTATTCATCTATTTGCAACATAATGATGTTGATATATACCACTAAAGCATCTTTATTCATTTGCATAAAATGACACTCAAGAGGAGAAGTATAAGCATTCTACTTTTTGGACTTTTTTCGATAACCATCACTAAAATTTAACTATGTACTTTTTTGCGGAATTGCAAAATTTTCACTGTTTAAATTGCATTTTTGAACGCATAAATAGATTCAACACCTTGAAAAGCCCCCGTGGCACCTAGATTGTGTAATATCAACAATTGATATTCATATTTCTAACAATTCTTCTATTTTTTGGCTAGATTTTTGATAAAATTAGTTTAAAAATGGGTCTAGAAAAGGTTCAAAAAGTAAAAATTTTAGACTACTCTCTAGAGATTTTTATTGGAACCCTAAAACCATAATAAAAGAAAGTGATAATGAAGCTAGAAATGTTAGATTTCATGTTTTTTAAGAGATGTTCTGAAAAATAAAAGTTGAAGATGCTAAAATATTATAAGACACACATATGTCAGAGAAGATTTAATCTCTAAGGTACATAAGGGTAGAGACCTTTATATATTTTAAGCAGATATACAAAAAAAAAATAAAAAATAAAAAAAAAAAAAAAATAATATTAGTATTGTAATGTTTTATATATATCATGTAAGCATGTAATGTTTTAATTCCAACATTAAAGTAGATAATGCTTTATAAATCAATTATTTCTCATAATTTTGATATATGTGGAATTATTCATGACAAACACCTAACACACATGCACAATATTAGAAGGAGAATATCTTTGTGTAATGAAAATTCAACATAGAGATATGTTATTGTAGTAGAGAGACTTATAATTATTGGAATCATTATAAAGATAATATCCATAACTTAAAAAATCCCATGAAATGGTATATTGAAACTATTGTTGATTCTTGTTTGCAAGTTTATGAGGGTAGAATTTTAAGAAAAGAAATCTGGAATATGCTCCATAATTTGATTTTCAAGTCGATGTTTCAAGTACACACTAGGACCCATTATAAGGGCAAGTTGCTTGAGAGAAGAAGGCGAAGGGATAATGCATAAATAAAGATGAAGTATTGCCACAAAAATATTTAAGGAAGTTTAGGCCAATCATTCTTCTTTCAATATTTATTTTCAATTTTTCGAGTAAACAAATCTCATGCCAAATCTCCCTTCTGTGTAGGGTGGTGATTCTTGTTTGCAAGTTTTTGTGGGTAGAATTTGAAGAAGATAAATCTGGATTATTCCACAATTTGATTTTCAAGTCAAGGTTTCAAGTCCACACCAAGACCCATCATCAGGACAATACGCTAAAGCATAAATAAAGATGAAGTATTGTCACAACAATATTTAAGGAAGGTAATGATGAAGGATACTATCACATCAATTTAGGGACTTATTTAGGGACAATGCACATATTTATGTGTAATATGCATATCTTCATGTGTTTTCCATTACCTATGTTTGTTTTATTGGTTTTATATAAATACTTATGATAACTGACTAATAAAGTATGTAGATAACTTAGTTGACTCAAGTTCTGGTTTAAGAGCCATATCTCTGGTATTTGTGTGCCTAGCAAGTGGATATCAGAGTTTTATAAAATCAATGCATATTTCCACATTAAATGTACATATTCATTTTAACCACAATATTGTTACATGTTGCAACTTCAAATTTATGTTTTTATTACTTCTAACATATATTTTTAATAAACCCTTTCAAACTTGTAAATTTTATCATAATTTCACTAATGCAATAATTTTACGTTCTTTTTTAAATTGTGAAATTGTTATAACTAAATGACTATTACAATGTAATAGCTATTGTATGATTTCCATTGGAACAAAACAAAAGTATTACAAGTGACATCTACATTCCATATTATGTACGATTTTGAAAGTCTCATGTGGGTGGGGGTCTATGTACAACTAAAAATAATTTATGCAAAGTTGTTGTTAATAAGCTATAGTTTAACAATATTGCTAGTATTATAGGAGCCAAATGTGAAACTAAAAGGCATGAATCAAAGTAAGGAATTTTTTCATCTATTTTCACATAAGGATTTTCAAACATAATACTAAAGCATCCTTATTCATTTGTTTAGAACTACGCTCAAGAGGAGAAGTATAAACATTCTATTTTCAACAATGATCACTAGAATCTAACTATGTAATTGTTGGTGAAATTGGAAATTTTCACTTCTTAAATTACATTTTTGAATGCATAAATGGGTTTAACACTCCAAAAAGTCCCTATTGCACTTAGACTGTGTAATCTCAATAATTGATATCCACAATTTTAACAATTCTTCTTGGGAAAAATCAGTGATAAATTTGTCATTTTTTTTAAAGTGTGGATGTTTATCTCTCGAGAGATTATTGTTGGGAACACTACAAACAGAATAAAAGAGAGTGACAATGAAGTTCGAAAGGTTAGATGTCATAGTATTTTTAAAGATATTATGAAAATAAAAGTATAAGATGTTAAAATATTATAAGACACATAAATATAAGAGAAGAATCAATGTCTAAGGTGCACATGGCTAGAGATCTTTATATATTTAAGTAGATATACATAAAACTGTAACATCATGTGTGAATGTAACATTATAATGCCAACATCAAAGTAGATGATGTTTTATAAGTTACCTCTCTCTCTCTCTCTCAACTAACATGATAAATTGTATTCATAAGAATATGTGTTTTGGGCACAATATTTACATCAAAATAAGATTAATCCATAAATTAATATAATGCATGACAAGCTTCTTGTATTTCCCAACATAGGAAAAATTCAATCTTCCTGTTTATCTAACCTACTATGCCTATGTGTAAATTTTCCCAAGACAATTCAAAATTTTATAACACAATATTAATGTTATCTCATAGAGGAAGGTTGGGTTATATCTCTATGCTCTGAATCCTTTTACTAAGATGGAGCTGGAGCATTGAGATTAGGTGGTTCATTTTTTATATCTCTGACAACATTTCTAGAAGAAGTCTACATAGGACATTGATTGAGTGTAAATTGCATATTTGCAATCTACTTACAGAGGCTTGATATTCCATACTCACTTTTCTGCATCATATTTTTATGTTCTACCAACATTTGCATGTTTGAAATCACTCTAGACACCAAATGGCTATATTTGAACTACAAGGAAAGAATTTCGTCTTGGAGCAGCTTAATCTACTCATCCAGAAGCCTTTGATCTACACTAGGATTATGAGGCATGATGTTACATTGAGAATTGTGATAACATAGGGCTTGATTCCAATAAATCTAATTTCACCAAAAGGGGACCATGCAAACTTAAAACCACACCTCCTTTCCACAATTATTACCTATCCAATACTAGAGAAATTTCCACTTTGAATTATAGAACAAAGCTACCATCCAAGGCAAATTTGTCTAGAGAGGATTCCAAAAAGGAACATAAATACATGCGCCTAATTCCCAGATTCAACCTTCTTTTCCATTTCTACTTGAGGGAAGAAATATACCCAGAGTTGACTAAAGAAGCTAAGATATGACTAATGTTACAAAATTTGTTGTCTCAAAAAATTCCAACCAAAATAGGGGTGATAGACTCCTTTCTAGAGTAAAAGAGACATCCCAAAGTGTTGCAACACCCAACTAGACATTCCAAACAAAATTTCATAAAACCACAAAGTAAGTTAGACACATGGGTCTGACAAGAGAGGAGGCAATTTTCCAAGATATACCAACAAGTGAGACAAAAACTTACCTAATTTCCTAAATTTCGAAGCCTCGAGCATAATAGAACAAATTTCATACAATTTCTTGTTTATAAAAAAATTCCTAGATAAAGTGTCACCCAAAATCATGGGAAAGTGTGTGTCATGGTCCCATAATAAAAGCCTCATCATGAAACGAGTACCTCCCGTCTTCACATTTCCATGAAATTGTACTTATGAATGTCACCATGTGACACTAGCCTTATGCCTAATAACTGAAAACCAAGTTCCACGCACTATGATGAAGCAGAGAAACCTCATCGAAAGCCCTTCCCAACACTATAGAGGACAAGCTCACCTCAATTCTCAGAAAGTTGATAAGATGTGCCATAACAGAGCTTCCTATAATTGGATGATTTGATGTTAAACATGCCACAAACCAACTAGATTCGTACTTCAAACATGAGCAATAGTTATCTTGAATCTCATACCACCACTCCTTCCCATGATTATTTTAATACTTATAACTTGAAAAACCTGTCGATGCTTCCACGAAAGTTCCACTTGACACCAACTTCAATTGAGACAATAATTTTTAAAAACTTTAGTCATGTAACTTATGGTATAGAATAAGAGGTCTTTTTGTCATCGATCCATAGTGTCCCTAAGGCTAAAGAGGAACCTTTATTAGCTAGATTATCTGCAACCTCACTATGTTGGCGCAATTGGTTCTCCTAATAATATTTGATTCTCATAATGATATTTTTTAGGGCCAAATATTTTGGAGGAAATCCCATGACCATATGTTGTATAATGATTCTAGATACTTTGATAATAGAGAGGTGTGTTAGCTTATGAGTATGAGCCAATGGTAAGCCTTGGACGAGACCACATGCTTCATCTTCATTGTTGGATCTCAATCCTAATCCCCAAGAAAAGTTAACTATGATGATCCATCGGTGCAAAGAATAACCCTCTACCCCTACCACCCGTTATAAGTAATTTCTATGTATGTGGAATTATTCAGGACAAATACCCAACGCACATACACAAAATTAGGACAGTATCTTTCTATAATAAAAATTCAACATAAAGATATTCTATTTTGTAGTAAGACTTTTAATTATTTAAACTCTTACAAATATAATATCCATAATGTAAAATGACCCACAAAATAGGATATTGAAATTATTATTGATGTTACTAGGAAAGTGACAAAGGATAGTATCACATCAATTTAGGGACTTATTTGGGCAATGTGGATATCTTTATGTGTTTGCTATTATCTCTTTAAGCTTTATTGTTCTTCTATAAAGGTTTAACATAATTGAGTCATGGGTCTGTCTATAACTCAATTAACTCAATTTTTGGTCTAATAGTGGTATATTTGATATCTAGGAACCCAATAAGTCAATAGCGTAACAAGCATTATATATCAGAGCTTAGTAAGACCAACATATATTTCTTCGTTAAATGAACCTATTCATTTCAAACACAACAATGTTACATATTGTAGCTTAATTTTTTATTTTTTATTTTTTTTAATAGTATTTTCTAAATATATTTTGTAATAGACCTTTTGAACTTATAAATTTTGTCACCATTCGCAAACACAATTTTTTACGTTTTTGTTTTTATTGTGAAATCATTATAGTTATAAATGGCTAATACAATGTAATTAACTATGTTAGGATTTTATTGGAAACAAAACAAAGTATTATTAAAATGAAATCTACAAGTCTAAATTGTTTATGATTTTTAAGTGTGGGCGATATATACATATAAAACTATAAATCTGCGTTTTGCAAAGTTAGTAGGAATAAGTTATTTTTTAACCATGTTGTTGGTAACATATGAGATAAACTTGAAATGAAAAGACAAGAATCAAAATAAATTAATTAATCATCTATATGTAACATAATGATGTTCATATATACCACTAAAACAACCTTATTCACTTATTTAAAACTTTGTTCAAGAGGACAAGTTTAAACATTCTACTATTTGACTGTTTTTAAACCATAATTTAATTATGCAATTGATGGTGAAATTTCAAGTCTTCATTGCTTAAATAGCATTTTTAATGCATAAATGGATTCAACACCTTGAAAAACCTCTATTGCACCTAGAGCGTGTCATTTCAACAACTAATATTCAAAATTATAACAATCCTTCTAATTTTTTTGCTATATTTTGGGTAAAATTGGTCAAAAAAATATGTTCAGCAAAATTCATAATGTAAATGTTTAGACTACTCTCAAGAAATTTTTCTTGGAAACATAAAAAACATAACAAAAGAAAGTGACAATGAAGCTCAAAATGCTAGATGTCATGATTTTTCAAAGATGTTTATAAAAAATAAAAGTATACGATGCTAAAATATTGATCCACACATACATGAGAAGTATCTGCTAAAATATTGATCCACACATATATGAGAACTCTCTCTCTCTCTCTCTCTCTCTACTTCACAACAAATATCTAACTCTCTCTCTCTCTCTCTCTCTCTCTCTCTCTCTCTCTCTCTCCCTATCTATCTCTACTTCACAACAAATATCTAACACACACATAAAGATAAGCTATTATTGATGTTAGTAGGTAAGTGATGAAGATACTATCATATCAATTTAGGGACTTAATAGGTAACATAATTTTATGAGTGTAAAATCCCATCTCTCTCTCTTTTTTTAAGGCAATTGTATTTCATCACCAAAACAAGTTTACATAGTTGTCTATACATAGCACCTTAGAATTCATTTTGTTCAACAACCTAGTAATTCATGTCATAAACTGAAACACCCCCAAAATCCCAATTACAAATCCCCCATGCCATAAAGCCTTAGGGAAGAGAGTTCAAAACAATGTACCAAGTATAACATGTCACTCCAAATATAAGGCCTAATCAACAAAAGTAACCTACATTAGCAAATTGAACCAGACCACCATTATCTACCATAAAACCATAGAGAAGATCGTTCAAAACAACATACCAAACATAATTACTTGCTCCAAATATAGGGCCCAATAAAAAAAAAGTAACAAAAGTTAACAAATTGAACCTAGGCCAGCATTAATTATTACTCTCAAACCACAGAGCAAATCACCTCACTCCAAGAATATGGCAGATTTAACACATTAGACAATGATTTCCAGTTAAGCCCAATAAAATTGAACTGATGCAAAAATGCCTCCAATCATATGAACCACAGTGCATATTTCCACGCTCCAAGTATAGGATCCAATAAGAAAAATGAATAGAGATCCCCACCCATACCTTTGGAAACCAAGGACCATCCAAAATTCTCATAGAGAAGCTTCATGTGATTCAAAACTCATATAAAGGATCAACTAATTCGTGATCTCACCAAAGATGAGAACAACATACAAGCAATTCCCCGCAATATAAGAACCAGGATGTCAACCATAACATGCCATCAATCCAACTCTGAATAAACTTGTGCCCGCATCAAAACAGAACAAATAACACAACCAAGGACATACCTTGCTAGTGAGACTGGAAACCATCCAAAATTAACTTTTTGGTCAGAATAGAGACCACCCATAATGAACTCCAAAAAGCATGAAATCCCACCAACACTAATTATTGTCTAAAGAGGAAGTCGTGGTTGGCGCTTGAGCACTTGAAATTGGGAGATCGGTAAGATCCCTAGTATCAAAATCACTCACTATGTAACCCTCTACACGGGCCAAACAAGAATCAAGGTTATCTAGGAAAAACCTCTTATTACAAAGCATTCTTTTAATATCCTCCATGGAGGAGAAGACATTATATTTCTTCACTTTCTTGTTAACGTTTGCTTATGTAAGCTAATGAATTCATGAATTGCTTCTTCCTTCCCCCGGTATTCTGAGGGTCAGGGACCCACTTCGAACCTTCACTAAGCAACTTTGAATCTGAATGGTATTGGAAATCCAACCCATCTTGATTCTCTAACATCCTTATTTCATTTATTATCTTTGGTGGAACAAAATTGAAGCAGGTGGCCACTAATTCATAGGAAAAGGGTCAAACCCTCCTCTGCCCTAGAGAGGAATTTCCACCTCCACCCCATTTTCTACTCATTCATTGTCTAGGAGTCAATAGTACAATGAATATGAAAAACTTTGGGCATCTACTGAAATTTCCACACCCAACCCATAATTAAACCTGAGATCGTGCACTCGACAACAATCTCCAACACAAATGTAGCTCCTTTGTAACATACAAGACTTCTATAATACGAGCCACATACTCTCTCTAAAAAAAACTATAAGCCATCAAATGGAGGTCTATGGCCTACCCTCAATTCCACTCTCACATGCTCCTGCAAACCCCAAACGCATCATAAGGACCTCCATTTAAAAACACCAATGCCACCTGTATTCTTACATGCTGCTTCAATTAGGCACTTGTTGCGACCAACCAAGCATTTGATACTCGTTACACTTGGGAGGTGGTGAACACAACCTCCAACGACTCCATCTCATCAACTAAACACCTCCATTAGGGGTCTATCTTTGAACTTAGAGGCAACTTACCAACATTTACAATAATAAATTATTAGAGATGAAAATTACTATGTACATTTTATCTAATATGTTAATTATATATATTTTTTTATTTAATTTTTTTTAACTTGACTTCATATAAAGGTATTGTCATATTTTTGTTTAATAGTAACTAGGAAATTTTATATTATGAAAAATAGTAGGTGAGGCTTATAACAAAAGTACAAAAATTTTAGCTTTAGATTTCAAACAAAATTTCGAACTCCTTTTTTGTCAAATATATAAATGCTTATGTCCAAAAGGTCTTTTCAATATTTCTTACATGAGTAAATTTTAAAAAATTCCACAAAATAAAAGACAAAAATAATTCATGGATAAACTAGTTTACATGCTCGACTTCTTGTCACCAATAGTTTTGCTACAAAACAAGAGATTTTATTTATTTTACTATTGTTGTCAAGGTATTTTAATAGTTGATGTAGTTCATGTTTTTCTTTCCAATCTTGATATATTTAAATATGGGGGTTCTTGATTCTAAAATCTCATCTTCTTTAGCTCGATCCACCTAACTCACCTTTTTTGAGGGGTTAAGTTCGGGGGGGGGGGGGTTGGTGGGGGGCATGTCTATGCTTCCTAATCCAAAGTAGTAGGATGTTTGATTACTCTTCCACAATACCCTATGATGCCAACTCATGTTCCAATAAAAGTCATCCTTCGGTGTTGTGTCCCTAGTTTCTACTGGATCCACCTTTTTATCTTACATTGATGGGTCCAAGTTAAGTGGATTTCTTTGCTAATCAAGTGATTCTCTTCCTTAGATCCAACCCTCTAGGTTGGTTTATGATGATGCCTCCTAACTTTCCCTAGCCCTTTCGGTCAATGTGTTGTTAAATGTCATGTTTCAAGATAAGTCCTATGAATGAAATAAACATGTTTATAATAAATCCTTTGATTCCATCTCCACACAAACTTCAACATATGTTGTGTTATATCAATTCTTCATTTTAGTTCTTCTGTGATGGTATCTTCCAAGGGCTTTGCCAATTCTTGAAGATAGTTTAAACCCCGAAAATGTAAAGGTAGATTTTGAATTCTAACCTACACAAGAGTTGAGGATAGAGAATCAATTGTCAATTGAAGGACGAGGTCCAGTGTTTCATGCATAGCCTATAATTTCTCTAGAACCATGATCCTAAGAAATTGAAATCCAAATCTCTATATTTTGCAAGGTTAAATTAAACAATGAAGAACCCCTTTGCACAAGGATAATCTAAAGCCTCCTCTTTTAACTAAGGCTTATAGGACTTTGACATCCATTTGTGCAAATCAATTAGATGAGGTTAGAGACTGTTGAAGTGACACACAAGACCATTTTCACTATAAAAGGTTACCTACACTTCAACATATTTTATTATGGGGATAGTTATAGCTAGAGCTTCTTGAACCCATGGGGGCTTCATTGGGGGAGAAATACCATACTACATGTGTTCATATTAGGGGATATTGAGGAAAAAATGACATAATATATTGAGTGTATATTATGGGGTAAAGAGTTTTAATATTGACGGGTATAGAAAATGGAGATCAAAGTTAATAAAAAATATAAAGGGGTATAAAAAATGTTAATGGAAAAATAGATACCTACAATATATAGTGAAAGTAGGGGTTTTTTAAATTGGGAAGGTGTATTGGGTTTGTATTGATAGGAGGTTAAATAATGTATTTTTTAGAGGTATTTTCCAATATGTAGTCAAATTATGGGTATTGTTTAGTATGCCATGAACACACATGATATGTGTAAGGTTCATTGAGTGAATTCCCCATGCTTGAACCAAAAGATGGGGAAAACATGAGATATTCTTTACAATAAAATTGAATGAAGCCTTACTCAAAATACCATTAGAGGGGTGAGGGTTGGATCAACATCTAATGCCCATATTGGCTCTCATAGAATTCCCAAGACAAAAAGAAGAAACCATATCAGAAGGATCCAAGTCGAATCTACATCCATTGTCCAAGCTGGGTCAAATTGTGAATTGAATAAGAAAGGAAGATAAACTGCAATGCAAGGAACCATCGCCCTTTCATATCCTAGGCTACTAGAGGAAGGATAATTAATCAAGAAGAATAATCTTCCACCACTGTCACTAAGGAAGTTGTAAGAGACGAGTTCAAAGGTAAGAGGGTTGAGCATCCTAGCTGGGATTGGGTTTGTCTTGTGCAAATGGCTAGAGTGGACCCTAACGATTGTTATCTCACTTTATTGCTCATTAAACATTTTTTTATGTGTAATTATTAATTTAATGTATATAAAGATAATTGTTATTATTACACTTTGATGTTATGTGTAAAGATAAAATCATTTCAAATAATACACATGATAACAAAGAAAATACAAGAAAACATAAGCCCATATATATATATTATATATATATATTATATATATATAGTATATAATATATATATATTATATATATATATATATATATATATTTATATATATATTTATATATATCTAATTCCAAAGGAACCCAATAGCTTGTGTGACACATGACTACCAGTAAACTTTTGGGGGCCTACCACTTGTCCTCCTCTCGGTAGACTGGGTCACAACTGGGGGATTTGAACCTTGGATCTCTCAGTTTTCTTAGTACTTACATTACTTCAATTACTAATTGTGTTGGTCCCTGAGACCCATATCAATATATTAAATTAAGAAAATAAAATAAAATTGTTTGAGTTGTGTGAGTCCTAAGATGATTGCATGTTGAACCTTTGGCTTGAAACGCGGTGATCCAGGGGCATCTAAGCCATCAAAACCACCTAGGGATCACACCCGACTTAGGCCACACCAACCCTCAACATGGTTAAATTTTTACCCATGAAGTTTTGAACCAGTAACCTTCACATTGCGGAGTGCCTTAACAATACACCCCACCACCGTCTATTCTATGCCCCATGAATAAATTTAGTAAATATTTAATAAGCATTTTTTATCAACAAATATCCATTAAATATATTTAATTATCCATTAAAACTTTAATTAACTAATAAAAATCTTACATTATATATATATAAACATTTATTGAATAATTTAAACATTTATTAAATAATTTAAAGTTAAAATATAATTTTTTTGAAATTTATTTAATTTTAAATTTTAATATTTACAAAATCTTCAATCTATTTTAGAAAACTTCACTCACATGCCTATATAAATTTTAAAGAAATAAGCATAACAATAATTTCCACTTAAAAGTTTAGATCACATCTCTTCATCATCCAAAGAGCTCAAATTTGCATGGAACTAGAAATATATGGAATATATGGAATTAACACTCTTTTGAATAGTGTTGGTGCAAAAGGAGAAATTGTATAATTTTTTTAACAAAATTATTTTTTTGGTAATATTTATTTATGGTTTTTTTAATTACATTATTTATTATGGTTTTTAAAATTATATTATTTTTTTTTCTTTACTTTAGAGTACATTTGAACACAAGGACCAACGCTCACTCGCTCACTCACAGTGAGCAACTATGTTGCCCCAATGAACTTAAAATCTTCTCGCTTTCATCTTTTTCTATGCTTTGGCTTTTGGTTTATATTTGTTTTGTATATTGTATCATTTTGCATTTTTAGGTGGTGGTTGTTGTTGTTATCTTCTTCTTCTGTTTATATTGTTATTATATTTGTATTATGTGTTTATATTATTATCTTTAGTTACTAAGTTAGGTCAAATCTGAGCATTGTTAGATTTTTTCCCATGAAATTTTGAACCATAACTTTCACATCACAAAGCGCCTTAACAAAGCACCTTGTCACCATCTACTCTACACCCCTAAGTATATCATATATTTATATTGTTGATTTATTTTTATTTTTATTTATTATATATTCATGTATTTTAAGTTTTATAATTTTTTTTTAATTATATTTTTTGGTTTTTGTCTGACTTTTTATTATTATTATATGTTTATGTGGATTGAAATTTATAAAAAAGTTATTCTTCTAAATAAAATAGAAGATAATTTGCTAAACATAAAACTTAAGATTTTGAACTTCTATAAAATTAACAGTAAATATGAATTTATTTTCCTTCCACAAATAACTAAGCAATATAACAATATAGTAAAATGCATATAATAACCGGAACAAACCTAACAAATTCTTCAACATAAAATCTTAATAGTTATTTGATGATTTTCATTATAACAGAGTTAAAATCTTATATATAAATTCATTCGCAGTGAAGGCATTAACCATAGAGATAGTTTTTGAATTTTTTTTAAGTTCTTTTTTATTAGCTTCGACATATTTAATAATGACGGACAAACATAAAGTTGAATTCAATTTAATGGTAAATACTTATTCTTCATTGGATATTTGAAGTTGGATTTGTGATTTAGTGAACAACTTTATGAATGAATTGTTGTATTGTATGTACTTGGTATTACTCGAGTTGTAGCCATTGTGTTATTGAATTTTGATGGGAGTAAAGGATAGAATCATTATTGAATTTTGATAGGGAGTAAAGGACAGAATCATTTTTTTAAAGTAATGTAAATATTACTTTATTTGATAGGGGTTAATTAGAATGATTATTTAAAGTGTTTGTATTAAAGTCAACATGGAATTGTGGGTCAAAAAATTGAGTTTGATGATTATCCATCATTTCTAGCAATGCTTTTTAAGTGAATCATAGTGCATTTCATCTTTTATTGTTTTGTCTACTCTAAATATGGATTAAAATAAATCACCATGTTGTAGATATCTAGAACATCACCATATAATGTACCTTTGAACTTGGGTATGGTTATATGGGTTCCCCATTATATTTTGGGGTTGAAACTTGCCTCTTCATACTAGAATGCAGGAGCATAGAATGTTTTCATATGCTATATTGCATTTCTCATTGCCTTCAATGTCATGCTTTGAATAAGCATGGATTGCATTATTGTTGTCATGACTTGAACTGTAAGTGAAAAATTAGGTGGACTTGGCTTTTGTTTTACCACTACTATGTCTATCATAAAAGCTATGACCTAAAATATGATCTTGAAGACACTTAGGGTGTTCTATGTTTATTTTTATGATTACATTCACTTTAAAAAAATAAAAAAATAAAAAATATGAGCTTAGTGGGGGAAATGAGTTCATCTCAAAGTTAGCTAAGCTTCAATTTATAGAATTTTTAATATGAGTTCCCAACTATATTTTGGGGTTGATACTTGCCTCTTCATACTAGAATGCACGAGTGTAGAATGTTTTCATATGCTAGATTGCATTTGTCATTACCTTCAATGCCATGCTTTGCATAAGCATGGATTACATTATTGTTGTCATGACTTGAATTGCAAGTGCAAAATTAGGTGGACTTGGCTTTTGTTTACCACTGCTATGTCTATCATAAGAGCTATAACTTGAAAGATTATCTTGAAGACACTTAAGGGCGTTCTATATTTATTTTATGATTACACTCACGTTACATTAAAAAATAAATAAAAAATGAGCTTAGTGGGGGAAATGGTTCCTCTCAAGGTTAGCTAAGCTTCAATTAAATTCTAGTGAGAGAAATAAGTTTTTTCAATGTAAGCTAGTCTTTTATTCAAAATGACATTACTTTGATACGAAATTGGTGTGAACTTATTTATGAGAATATGAAATTAGAAATATAATAAATTCAAATCTAAAATCATAAATGCAATGCATTAAAATGACACAAAGTCAATGATAATTTGATTATTAGAATAATACTTACTAATATAATATAATATTTGTCAAGCTTTATTTTTAGTTATGTTTTTATAGAATTTGTTTACATCTTAAAAGATCTATCTATTTGGATCACTTTACCATGGTGGTTGCCATATACAATGATAAAGATTATTCCCAAATTTAAACAAAACCAACTAACTATAAAAGTTAACTAAAAACTCATTTAATGCAATTGGTATATTCACATCAATAACTTACCAATTAATTCTTAACTAGTCAATGAGTCATTACAAATAAAATTCAAAAAATAATTCAACAATACCAAATCTTACTTCCCATCAATCTTTAACAAACATCTTCACAACTTATTATAATTCCTAAACACATTATTACCATTTGTTTTATATAATTTTTTTCCAAGACACATTATTATTATTATTATTTAATTTCATACAAAATTTTATATAAATAAAAATAAAACAAAATATCTTACTAACATTACTTCTTTTAAATTTTACTACACCACACTTTTATTACGGTTTCTTAAAATCATTTTAAAATTTGATTACTTTTAAATACAAAAATTCTATAATCTTGGAAATTCCATCTTAACTATCAATCTCAACGATCAAAGCTATAAATCTATTAATAAAAATTAAAAAGATAATGAAATATAAACCTGAATAAAACCATACCATTTCATAATAGATAAAATATTTAATTTGCCAATTAAAATAAAAGAAAAAATGCATAAGCCAAAAAAAAAACCGCTCCTTTAACCTCGTTGGCAAATTATTCCACCATGACTTTTTGACTTTAACACGCGTACGGAGATACTGTTCATGTAAAATATGTTTAAAGAAATAGCAACATTTACAAAAGCTACAAAAGCAGAGGAATTCAAATTTTCTTTCGACTGCGAATTCAAATTTGCGTGAATTCGAACTGTAAGTGGGATGTTGATGGCATGTCACTCCCCCAGTCCCCCTCCGAAAAAGCTATCAGTTCAGAGACATTGTGACCGTTTGAAAGGGAGAGTATATAAGACAATCTCTTACACTGCGCTGTCTCAATTTCATATCATCTTCTTCTTTTCTCCTCTGCATTGCATTGACTGGCCTTGTTTCTCGTCGATGTTTGTTTCCTCTGCTGCATGGCCATGCATTTTGGATTTTACAGTTTTTTTCGTTGGATTTTCCGTTTGATTGTACTTGATATATATATATATTTTTCCAAATCTGTTTGCATTTTTGCATTTTGGATTTTACAGTTCTTTTTCGTTGGATTTTCCGTTTGATTGTACTTGATACTCTTCTTTCTTTTTTTCCCAATCTGTTTGCATTGTTTGCCCAGGAGATTTTATTTTGCTGTTGTTATGTGGAGGAGAAAAATCGCTAGAGATGAAACGCTTATTATCCATTGAAATGGAGGAACAGGTATGCGTTCGAAAAGTTTTTCGTATTTAATTTTTACTAGTAATTTGTACAGTTAAAAGCCGCCTGGTAGACAATTGGCTATGCAAAGAACTCAAACTGTTCAACAGTTTGTATTCATTGTTTATATCTCACAGTGAAGCCGTGGAAAATTTTAAGCGCTATCACGGTAGAGATTGTGCTTTTATTCTATTTGGCGGTTCTTGATTGCTTAATGGTTTTGACCTGCTTAATAATTTTGCAACAGGGGAAGAAAAGGGCCTGCCATGGAGGGAGAATTTACTCATTATTTATACGTCAGAATGAAGCCCTGGAAAATTGCAAGAGCTATCACGGTAGAGATTGTGCTTTTATTCTATTTGGCGGTTCTTGCTTAATGGTTTTGACGAATTTAATAATTTTGCAACAGGGAAATAGAAGGGGTTGCCATGGAGGAAGAATATGAGACAGGAAGCTACGGTTTCTGAATGTGTAATGCGTTTTCTCTTTTTTTTCTATATCTCTTTATGCTTGGGTTTCTCTGTCAACTCTGTTTAAGGCGGTGTTTAAACTTTAAATGTTTGACAATGAATTTGGGGAGATGAGAACACACGCTGGAGCAGAGTACGAGCGTGCCAGAGGATTTTTGGACACCTTTTTGTCTTACGCATTCTATTATGTTAGGCGAGCAATATTAGGTAAGCACCGATTCTTCTTTCCCAGTTCCTCAAAAAGGGAGAAAGTATCGATGCTTCTTTTCCCGGTCCTCAAAAGCAGAGAAAACATTTTGTCATTCTCGATATGCTACCTGCAGGTTCAAATTCAATCAATCTGTTGACAGGCATTCCATCATTTCTTATATTACTTAGAATGTACTTATAATCTAAATCTATATACGATAAGGATGCCTCAGGCAAAGCCAACCCCGTAGACCAGAAAGGTTAACATTAATTTTCTTCAGTATTACCCTATGCGCATCGTTTGCTGCGGTATTTTTATTTTATTTTATTTTCTTTTTCGTTGGATTTTCCGTTTGATTGTACTTGATACTCTTCTTTCTTTTTTTCCCAATCTGTTTGCATTGTTTGCCCAGCAGATTTTATTTTGCTGTTGTTATGTGGAGGAGAAGAATCGCTAGAGATGAAACACTTATTATCCATTGAAATGGAGGAACAGGTGTGCGTTCGAAAAGTTTTTCAGTATATTTAATTTTTATT